>VYZV01013218.1:0-131243 GCA_013401275.1 Pandion haliaetus
ATAGATGCCAGTTACAGAGATCTTTTTTTATGGTGTCTGCTTGAATTTCTGATAATAATATTTTGGCGAAAAAGACTAACTTCTTCAATGGTTTGTTTCTCTAGGTTTTTCTACACCAGCAGGAGGTCTTCTCCCCATCGTAAGGGGACACTTATCTCTTGATGTGCCCCCTTCACAATGAAGGGAAGAAAGGATGGACCAGCAGCATTGTGGAATGGGGTGATGTCCACACTTGGGGTTAAAAGTCATAATGAACACTGTCCTACTAACACAGAGAACTCAATAAAAGAGTTGAATTCTGATTCAAGAGAGTGTGAGGTTCTTTTTGGTATATTCTGCACCAAATGCCCTTTCTTGAGGTGCTGGTTAACTTCAGAAATCTATTGATCTTGCAGCTTTGATACAGCTAAGCCAGAAGGTAAAACCTGTTGGATATTCTTCATCATATTAGTCTTTTTTATTCCTCCAGTAATTTCATTCCTAATAGTTCTAGAATGCTGTATATTGGTATGAATAATCATCCTGAATACCTTGGAAACCTCAGTATCAGGCCTTTAGTTTTATCAGTAGTGTTATGAGTTCACCAAAGTCACTGAGAATACAAGTTTCTTGAGTTTTAAAAGGAAAATCATACTATACTGATAGCTTTCGTGGCTGCTAGAGAGAAGCAGAACTGCAACTCTGTTAACCTATCAGAGATTCTTTAACTATTAGATAATGTGCCTTTGGATTTTGAGGCCACAGTGTTACAGACATGGTCATGTAAATTCTTACTATATATTGTTTCTGAAGAAAGCTAATTTTTAAGACCATAGGTTATAGATCTTGCACATACCTCTTTTGGTTTGTTGTTAGTAAAGCATTGTAAAAGAGTTAGACATATACTGATGATATTTCTGTAATATGCCTACTTGAAATTTGTATTATAAAGGTGAAGCAAAAAAGGGAAGCAAGATACTGAATTGGTACATTATCAGTAAACACCTCTTATTCTTGACAAGGTAAAATGCTCAGTTTCTTTGTAATCTTCTCTTTCTGTCCTTGAAATCTTGGCTAAATCTTTCAGGGGGCTGTGATGAGGCATTATAAAGCTTGATGAAATGAATTTTTAAAACAAAGAATTGGTGAAATTGAAGTGGAAAACAGGAGTCAAATATAAAACCTTTAGCTAATTGGTAACTGCAAGAGGGAGCATAAGGAAATAAAAGAGCAGTATCCCCTTGGACTTCAAATCTTGGAACATATTTTAAGTTAGATTGCATCACGCCAGGCTGAAAGCTAGCACAGTTTGGGTAAAATTAGTATAATATTCTTTGTGCAGAAAGTGCCCTTAGATTAGCAGATGAATGAAGGAATTGGTTTCTAGGTGCTCTTTAGGCCAAGAGTTTAGCAAGAGTGAGGCTGTTATTTTAGTTTTATAAGCATTTACATGACTATCCTCTACACGATGACTGAACCACCAATGTATTGTAGCGATGAGAAGGACAAACAATTCAATGTTCAGATGTTTCTAGAGAGGTATTCCAGTCAAAGAGGGAGAGATGCTATTGTGCAAGGTAGAGCTGAGACATCACCTCTAAAGCTGTAAACAATTTTGATGGTTCAGATTTGAAATGGAATTCCTCCCACTGAGGCATGTCTTCTAGGATAATAGGTTCTCCATTCTCTAATATAACAAACAGTACAGGAATTTGTTTTCTGAAACCTGTTGAAGAGTGAGGGCTGCTACTGAAGAAGATTCCATGTGGTGGTATGGATATTTTCCATTCCGGTTTTCTGTGTGTTTGTTATTTATATGTCAGTGAAAACTAGGGAGTCTCATTGGTACCCTGTCTACTGCTGTGCCTTTCCTCCAATAGTTGCAGTTTGTGGTTGGTGGTTTTGCAAATCTGTATGTCAAACCATGCCTCTGGTAGCACTGATACCTCTGTAAGCAGGTAAAATGGCTGCCTTTGCAGACTTGTGGCCATTTCTTGTTGTTCAGTTCTTAGGAGTATGCTGATGCATATGCTAATGCTTCTGTAAGTGCTTTTCTGTCATTTTCCTTAATGTTTAATGTTATATAAGTAGAACAGCTGAGAACCTTCTATATTCCTTCATAGTTTCATATATCCTATCTTGCTAAGCTAGTTCCAGGCCCCTATCTGTATTTCAGTTCTCTTCTTTTCTTTGCAGATGTTCAGCAATGTTCTCCCTGTTCTGCTGCCTAAAGTTCACAGATTTGCTCCTCCTGCCTTCATAGTCCAGAATGCCACTTTTTTTTTTCCTTTCTTCCAGATGCTCCTGCCTGCTTGTCATAGGAAAAGACCTGCTGTTGTTTCTGCTCTTAACCACTGGCCCAACTGGTTCTTGTCCTTATCCCAGGTGCACACATAGTAGCTTAAGAGTATTTCTTGCTCAGTGTCTTATTATAGATGACCGTTCTTTGATGTTTGTGTGAATTACTCTAAAAGTGTGTTTTCCCTTTTTAGCAGGAGAAAGACAGGTTTTACTATTACGCATTTCCTTTTGGTATTTCACAGCCCAAAATGCATTAGAAGTTAAATAGAAATTAAAAGAAGTTAATGAAAATAGAGATACCTAGTTTCACTGTAATGTCTCAGTGAGTGAGAGTCAGCAAATTGCAGTACTGAGAAGATCAGTAGGTCCCTGGCTGTTGTACCCATTTATTATCCTTGATGAGAAGGTTTAGTTTCCTTGCAATCTCTCTCTCTATGTACCTCATTTAAAAGTTCCAATTCAAGAGCTGTGTTCAAGAATGTGTTAGTAACATGTTAAGTTTTACTTTCCTTTGTCTTTTGTTCCTTTGAATTTGTCCTTTGAATATGAATACCAATAATTAAATAGTAATTAGATTTTCATAATACAATATTTTGATAGTGTTATTTGTACAGTGCAGTGAAAACAGAGTAATAATAAGTCTGTAGTGACAATACTGACCTGTGCTGTGATGGTTAGAGAAACCTGGTATAAACAGTTCCGTTTGCGCTTCTGCATTTCCTCTTAATTGGAATTGTGCTTTTGTGCTGCCTACAGAAATGGAATACTTGTAAAACTCTGGTTTGCTTAGTATAGTGAGATCTTGGGGTGGAGTATATTTGTATTGAGGCCAAACTGGGAGAGAGGTTGTAATTTTGTTTAGTATAAGATCTGGAAAACCTCTGTAACTTGGCTGGCCTGCATTCCCAGTTGTGCATGATGTAAGCAGACAGCTGTGTTTTGACCACTGTCTTTTTTATTTTTCTGGGTCAGTTTCCTTATTTTTTGCCTTATCAACTTGGTTGCTTCTCCAACTTGCTCTTTCCCTGTCCGAACAACTTGTTTTATCACTGTACGTTTACCTCTAGGTGGTCTGCAAAATCTAGGTATCAGCTTGGAACTAGACATCGCATCATCTTCTCTTGACTGTCTCATCCCATGCTGTCATAACTTCAATGTTTTTCCAGACATGCTGCTTTGGAGGGCTTCCTCTGCTGAGGTGGTAATGTCGTTGAGAAGGAAGAGCATGCAGTGCAAAGACAAAGTTGCCTCAAAAGCCTCAAGGGTGGAATCCATGGGAGAGAGGCTGCTGCTCTGTTCTTCTTTTCCCCCTTACCATAATGTAGCTGTTGGTGTACAGGCTAGTAAGCAAAGAACAAGCTAATAAGCTAAGCCCTACACTATTTATTGGCTTATGCACTTTATCCTGGACATTGGCATGCTTCAGTGGTTGGGATAAACCACTTCTCCCTGCCATTTGGCAAGATTAGTGGTTACTGTGTCAGTACTGCTGTGCTCTTTCTTGCTTTGCAAATGTGTGGTGCTGAGATTCAGGCGAGTTCTTTGGTCTCCTGCATGTCTGCCCTGACCTGTTGTGGATCTTCTATCCCAGTTTATGGAAGGGAGATAAGTAAGTAATATTGGCCTCCAAAATCATGTGAAACACACTAGGAAGAGTTTCTGTCAGAGGTGGAGTTACAACTGCTCCATATTTTTCTTCAGCTTTTTCATTAAAGAATTCTTTGTATTTTTTGTGACAGTGCTTCCGAAGATTTCTAATGAAGGAAAAAATCCTTCTACTAGTTCTGCCCATCTTTTCCTTCCTAGAGAGAGCATACAGCAGCTGTCAGAGCTGTCCGTAGTATTGCTTCCTGCTTCTTCCCTACAGGCTTTCAGATCCAGGATGAAGAGATCCAGAAGAATATAGTGACGAGCTTCCAAGAGAAAAGAATGGGGTGTTGCTTTCTAGCATCCCTGATATCTAGCCATGTTCAGCTGCTTAGTGATGGCAGTGCTTGCCTCTGTAAGAATGTGAAGCTGAGACAGGAGGAAGCAGAGAAGGAGGGGGCAGAATCCCTTCCAGCTGTGACAGATCACTAATGGACCAGAGGTCACATCTGTGCTGGGGGAGAGGCAGGGTGGAGAGCTTGGGCTTTTGGAGAAATAAAGGAGCAACCTCTACAGTTTTCTAGTCCCTTCTTTTCAGCCTTGTGGCCAGTGCTGTGTTATAGGGAAGAATATCTCCTTAGTCTTCCCCGTAACATCACATTGTGCAGCTTTCTGTGGTCCTGTTTGTGAGGTAAGACTCTGAGGGAGGAACACCTCCACAAAATCGCTCAAAAGCATTCTTTGCAGCCTGAATCCTTTCATGGCTTGCATTGGTGAAATTTTGTCTTAGCCCTATCTTAGTAATAGATTTGTGAGTGGGGAATGGAAGTGAAAAATGGCAGCCCAGTTACGAGAATTCACTCTGGAACAAGGAAACCCTGAAATGGGAGAAGAGGCCCGGTAGAGGGAAGGAAAGAAAGACTATTTTCAGTATCTTAAGTTTCCAGATTTTGTTAGGTGGATGTGTGTAACTTTCTGTTACAATACCCCTGGTTCTGATTTCATCAGCCATCATGTTAAATCAATTTGCTTGGATGGGAGATGTTAAAGGAGTATGGCCTTGGTTAGATGCAGCTGACAGATTGGCATAGTAATGACAATAGTAGCAGAAGGATAAGAGGGGTTCCTAAAGATGCTTTCTTCTCTAAACTCTATTCCTCCCATTGCTCTGCTGAGATACCATTTTTCAGAGTGATTTGATAGGTGGCTTTTTTGCTTTAATTTCAGAGGTCATCAGTTCCTAACTGTTGCTGGTTCCTTTTTTGCAATGGAGCTAAGGTCTTGTGGCGCTTCTTACAAGACTGGCCATTAATTTCAAAAGTCTGTGCATTAGTCACCTTGCCTAAAAGGTTGGGGGGGGAGCACTGAATTATATTTTTCTCCTCAGTTTTAATGGGTTGTGGTTAATGTCCCTTTGTGCAAGACTGTTTTGCATCATCACTGGTATGGAGCTCCTGCTGGTTTTTACACCAGCTGAGTTAGCTGTATTTCCTTGGAAGTTTAGTTACTTGAGATGAAAGCGGCATTGAATGTGTTACTCTAGGCTGTACAAAAAGATGAGCCTACTCTGGAAGACATACAGTCAAAGCAGATGGCAAGGTGGAAGGACACAGGGAAACAGCATGTCAGTAATTAGTAGTTGTAACGCATCTGCGATGCAGTGACAGCTACCCATTCTGCTGTAGGGGCCATTGGATGGAAAGAGATGAAAAACTACCAAGATTCTGTATGTTGGCTGACTACTATGCTTTGCATGCATCCTTTTTTTCACCCTCATATATGGAATTGCTGCCAAGAGTCACACCACGTTTGAAGGTAGAAACTATAGACGTCTGTTCTTGAGCAGCTGATGTATTTCCTAGCCTGCATGCTGACAGAAAGGGTAGTGGTGACCCACCTTCCCAGGCTCAGTTGCCACAGTTTGTCACAGAGGGAGCTCCAGGTGAGCTGCATGCAGCTGAAGAAGCCAGAGACAAAAGTGAGAATGCAGTCACAGGAATCTAACGTGAACGTCACTGTGCAGACCCACTTTTGATGACCAAAACTCACAAAGTCACATCAGGTCTCTGCGTGCAGTGGTACCAAGCTCTTCCATGTGGTGAGGGCAAGAGTGCAGTAAGAGTCGGGGGGAATGCATTTGTGTTGATCTTTGGGAAATGATACAAAATGCTTAATTTTGTCAGTGCCTCCTGGCTTTAGAGAAAAAAGAAGGTGCCTGAAACTTCTAAGATGAGGCTGTAACTGACTTTGAACATGGGGGAGGGAAAGAAAAGAATGTGTTCCTCAGGCAGCCAAATCTTGCAAAAACTACTCCTCATAGCCATTAACTTTTAATTAAATTTCCATCTCTTTCCCTTAGCCCAAATGACTGGTGTTTAATATCATGGCATTCAGTGTCCCTTGGAGTGAAGCACACTGTGGTGCATTGTTTTGTTTGTATAGAGTTGGCAAGCAGGTCATAGTGTGTGTATTTGCTTTGGTTGCCTGGAGGAGTTCAGCATCTTTTAATTACATGTTTTCATAAGTGTCCTTTAACAGATGTAGTAACACTTAGGAGCTAGAACAGCGAGTATGAGAAGCAGGCCAGTTTGGAGGGATTTGGAAGGAGATGTTGTGAGCCCAGAGTCGTGAAGGGCTTTCAGAGAGGTGAAATTCATGCTCGTATGCAGTCTCACTCTTGGAAGCTTTTTCTACAATTCTTACCTTCCCCATTAGTTTTGGAAGCCCTGCCCATGTTTTGGATACATGCTGTCTGAACACATCTCCCTAAGGCAGCAATACTCCCCTGTCACTGAACTTCTGATAAAACCTAGCCAAATACTGCACTTCTCCTTTACACAGAAAGGGTGTGGGTCATCAGCATTTGGGACAGACACACTGAAACGGTGTGCGAGAAGTGCTCTTAGTGCTTGCCTATCATGCCTATTCATTCTCTTTCTTTTTTCCAGAATTGGTTTTGTCACAGGTACCTAGTGCCTCAATGACTGGTGTTTTAAGGACATCTTTCAAAGTGAAAGATGTGAATTCTGACATCCAGAAATCACTTCTAACTGTGCTGGATTTGGATCTTATTTTGCCAAGTGCACTTTGGACCCATTAACTTCATGGAGAAAACACTTACAACCTTGAAAAATATCAAGACCAAGATGTCCGAGTCATATATTAACAGATACAACTCAAAGCAGAGATTGCTTTTATTTATTTCTGTCAGTGTACATTGTAAATACAAGATACAAGACAATATATCTTACAATATCTCAATGGGTCTAATTTATCCCTGGGTAAACCAGTCAGTTTCAATGGATGTGATGGGTAAAAAACATCTCCAAAGGGTGAGTGAGTTTTCGTGAGGCTGTGTTTCCCTCTGCTGGCATGTAGTTAATACTGCCCACTTTTTTTTCCTCAAAATCAAGCTTCCAAAGCTACTGCTTCCTTGTAATCCCAAGAAACATCTGAACTGTCTTCATCAGTGACCAAATGTAACATATTAATAAAAATAAAATTAAGAAACAAGCAACAGTGCTAACAAGTGACCCAATCTAGATGTAAAGTTGGCTCTGCTTTTAGCAGAACGTTGGACTAGAATGACTTGCCAATTTTTCTCAATGTGGTATGCATGCTACCTTTTTTGGAGGTGGGGGGCTGGGGGAGTTAGACTGAAGAAGCAAAATGACAATTTTCAGAGTCTCATATTTTTATTTATGTAGGGTAATTAGTAGTACTTCGGTAACCCTCAAACTAATAATATTTTTGAAAATTCATAGTGCTATCTGGCACGATTAGCTAATCTACGTTACAGGGGAGTTTATAAAATTCATCTGAACATTTGTTGCACTGCATGTTAAGATTAAAAAAAAAGAATTACAAGTCGCACTGGTTTTAAGTCCATTTTACCAGTTTCCGTTTTTAAAACTGCTATGGATTAAAAAAAAAAAAAGTTTGAAACTAAGGCCTCGGATCATTTAGAAACTGAGGTGTGTAGATTTGCAAGTGAGTAATAGTACTGATTTCCTGAAACTCAAATGCAGTTTATGCACATGTGTGTACGTTTACACGAGTAGAAGCTTAGATCTTCCTTACAAATAGCAATAGTTAATAACCATGATGCCCTCATATAAATTTTTTAGGTTATATAGTCTGGATAGGCCACATAAAATCTTTTTTCAAGTTGCTCATAAGGAGTTTTAAAATGTATTTTTCCCTACCTTTTTTTTATTATTTAATTTTCATGTCTATGGTAGCAATATTTCTTAGAGCTGCTTTGCATATGCAAATTTAAAAGCTGTTGCTTTTCTTCACATGATTGTACTGTGCTCAGAAGAGGAAATCTGTAGCTGCAAAAATCCGTACAAAGCTCTTTCAAAGCTCTGTGGAATACCGTAGCAGTTTTAAGTACAGTCCAGGTTTAAGCCCTTAAAGCTTCCATGCTAGAAGATGTATTCAAGGCGTGTGGATGACTTAGATGAAATTGTAGAGTCTAGATCTAGCAGAGGCTCTGCAAGAGTCATACCTAATACCCGAGATGTTCAAGGGGGTGAAGTTAAGGGGACAAAAGCCAATGCTTGTCACCTAAAGTTCTGTTATGAACAGAGTGTGCTGTGTTGAGCACCTTGGTATCTGTCTTAAATAGGACTAGAGTATAAGGTTTGCAGACAGTCCCTTGTGTGGCCCAGCAACACTAAACTCAGCACCAAGTGTGGTAGCCATGGCCTCTCATTCCAAAATTGCCTGATGGTGGAGGAAGAAGAATGGTGTTACTCCCTTTCAAGGTGCTGAGAACCATCGTTTCTATTTCTTACTCTTACAGTGCCTATACCATCAAGGTGTGTAGGCAAGTGGGATCAGGAAGACTTGTGATAGTCTTTCTGTTGAATCTACAACTGCATAGAGAGAAGAAATGTAAGACTTGGAGCCAAAGAAGGAGGACATAAGAGGAGTTCTGACCCTGTATGCTAGGATGAGGATACTTTATTGGTGCGAGTCGTGAAGGCCTGAATTTTTCTGAAGTCCTCTTAGAACGTCCTCCTTAATAGGTTAGAGAGTCAAGCTCTCTTTTGGTGTATCACGTCTTGCATTTGTTGCTGCACACTTACTAATTATCTCCATGGAGATTGGCTCTTTGGGTTGATTGCTCATGGGAGATTCCTTTTGCCTTTTCCATCAGAAGGTGTTCTCCAAGTCATCTATTGCTATTCGAGATAACAGCTAAAACAGCAACAGAAGGTATTCTGAATTAAGAAAAGGAGGTGGTATCAGAAGTGGTACATACTCCTTGGATGAACCAGGTCCTTGAATGACCACTCTCTCTATGATTTTTCTTGTCACTTGCACTCTAGGGAGAAGAGACTGTAGAGGCAGTCCCTTCAAGACGTTGAGGTCTTGGATTTCAGAATCATAAGGGACCCTTCCTTCTCCCTCAGCCATCCTAAAGATTTTGGATAATTGGTCTTGCAAGCTGATCCAGGTTCATCAGAAATGAAAGCAGCAGTTCTTTGGGATATCTGGCAGCTTGCATATTTGTGATAGTTTGCTTGGTCATACTTCAGACTCTTTTCGATGTCAGTGAAATCAGAATATTAACAGTGCCAGTCTGCTGATAAGAGTCTGGAAATCTTTCTTACCCTTTCTGTAGTGGAAAGAACAGAAAAATGTTTACCTACAAAGAGCACTAGAGCCTAGTAATCCTCCAGTCACATCATTTTCTGATTCATGGAGTATGATCAAAAACACATTTCAGACTTCACATAGGTGTTTGAGAACTGGAAGCTGTTACAGATGTTGTGAATCTTTCACTGGATTTGGAAAAGAAACATTTTTTGTCAGAGCCTGAACTATCTTAACAGCCTTAAGCAAGCAAGGGGAATGAAACCATTTATGTTAGGGAGCTAACCTGTCTTGAGAACTGAATATCATAAATCAAGTAAATTCACTGGCTATGCATTTCTGTAGGGAGGGCAAGCAGTTGGCAGACTATCTGAGCAAGAGAGCCTGTGTTTCCCACAAATAATCTCTGCAGGTATATTTTGATCATCAGCTTAAGGTTATATAAGACCACCCCCCTCTTGGAAAGGTTGATTCTTTTAAATTCAGCAATAGTTCAACCTGAGATTAATTTAAGATGGTTTTTGACAGTGGATCCTAAAGCTACCTATAGTACCCTAAGTATTCCATAGATACTTATCCCTGAGGTGGACCTCTTTGTGACCAAAGACAATGCAGATTGTCTTCCTTTTGTTCTCAGGAACAGAATAGCTCAATATTGATAGCAAATACTTCAGAGGTTTCCTTAGCTGATACAGACCATTTCTCAGAATTCATGGAGTTCAGGGAAAGAGTAGACAAAACAGTGCTCAGATAATGGTACTAATTTCGGCTTAACCCTGGTAGCTCTGGTTTTTATATTCTCTGTCCACACAATCGCCAGAAGTCAGTACTACTATCCCAAATGATGGTATGTTGCAGAATTTAGAATTACTGTTCCATCAAGGTGGATGTTCCTCAGCTCATGGTGTGGAGCATATCTGAATGACATCTATGGAAACAGATTGTTTTACAGATACCTAGAGAATGCTACTGCAAAGCTTTTCTGTGCCAGAACTTAACGCTGTTAAGTGGAAATATTTTTCAAAGCTGAAAAGAAAGCGTCTTAGACAATCTTCTCTTTCAGTTAGTCTGGAGTGTTTGTCATTGTTAGAAGCTATTTTACAGTAGGAGAGAGGTACATTTGACAGCAATATCTGCCTGCCACTTAGCAGTACAATATGAATCCAGTTTCTCAGACCAAACCTTTATTGTCTAGCCAGGAAGATTTCATCACTGTAGGACTTCAGGTCTTTCAACACTTGACAAAACCATTGTTTGAACACTTTTTTTCTTCTTCAGTCTATTATTCATCAATGAAGGCGACTTTTTATTGGCTATTATTTGAGTTTACAAAGACAAGCTACATGTCAGTCTTTCTGGTCAAAGTACTCCATTCAGAGCCATGAAACATCATCCCACATTTATCTAAAAAAATGGTGCTAGACTTTCATGATGTTCAAGTCTTAGAAATATGTTTGCTTTTAAGGTGATGGTTTTTTTTTTTTCAATGAGCCTAATTATCCTGAAATGAAGCAAAACTGTCCCATCAATGTAAATAGACACTCTAAGCCCAAAGACTTGAACAGAATGAGATCCTTTAGCAGGTTCCTTGATTATACCTTCTTTTGACAGCACAGAAAATTTGGATCAGAGGCTAACAAAATGGATTGCACATCCTATTGGAATGGCCCATGCTATATACAAGCTGAATCTTCCATAGCATAGCCCCCAAAGCAGTTTAAAGATCTGCTGCAAACTTTTACCAACTAGTAGGGAGGTTGGTATTCAGATGAACTCACAATTCAGACCACTGGCAAGACCAGACTGTTCAGCTCATTACCATAAGTGGGATCTACAGAAAAAAGGTTGTTGAATTCTAAGACTCATTAATCTCTTACTATTTTTTCATCAAGTGAAAATCCCATGACCCATCTCCTTCTCCTCAGCCTGTTATTTTAGCATTAAGATTCTAGAGAAATAAGAAATTAAGTGAAGACAGGAGGGGTTATTCTACTCCTTATTGCTTGGGAGTGGAACACAAGAGTGTGTTGGGTACGTATGTTACCCTTGATGCAGACAGCTGCAGAAGTCTTTCCAAGCTGCTGTGTCTGAGACTCTTTTGCATCTGCAGATGCTCAAGAAGCAATAGCTGAACATTCAGGCAATTCCTCTTCAAGTGATAGTTTTCCTGTTCCCACTGGTTTCTGGGCTAAAAGCTCTCCCATAACCTACCTTGTTCCCCACCTTTGAATGGTTTTTCCCTTTCTTGGCGACTGGATATATCTAAACTTCCCAATAATTTATTTCCCTGCTTTTCCTTTCATTACAGTCCCTCTGGTTCTTGCCGAGTTCCGTGGCCTAGCCTGGCCGTTCACAATCCCTGCTTGCAGGTTGTTCTCCAGTAATGTCCTTTGTGTGCCTCAGTGTGGTGCTTTTGACACTTCTGCACTTGAGTATGACATTTGCCTTTCATGTACTGTCTGCATGGTAATGTAGAGAAGTAAGTGAGCATTCAGACCAGACAAGGCCAACACTTTGCTCAGCACAGGCATTTGCTTATTGCTGTTCAAGCTACATCTGTCCTCACTTTTGGAGCATTAAAGAGGAATTTGTGAAGTTGCTCTATGGGGATGGTACACATAGTGGGTTAGTCAGCACTAGCAGAGGGGCTTCAGCAAGCTTTTAAGCTCTAGCATGATTGAACCTGTGCTTGTTTCCAGGCTGCAGTTCCAGTGTGAGTGAGTTATAAGGAAGAATCACCAGAAAATCTTGATGTTAAAATTCTACACTACAGTCCCCTGTCTTCATCCTTGGGAAAGTGTGCACCTTTTGGCAGAAGCTTTCAAAAAATTTGGTGCGAGGAAAATGTCACCCAGGACTGCTAACTGCAACTGAAAACAGCTTGTTATAGTGAGGACAACTAGCTTTAATAAGATTGTACTACAGTTTAGCTTAGAGTTACCTGAATTTACATATCAGTTCTGGCCCCCAATATCCTATCTAAGGAACAGGTTTTGCATGGTCTGCATGTGTGCAAACACATCCTATTACACATGTGGCCTGAATCCCAAGTTTGCTCAGAAGCAGAAATTGCAGCCACAGTTACTGGATCTCACTAGGTAATCCCTTCTGAAACAATAACTGCTCAGCCCTTTTATAAAGAGGGCGTGTTTGCCTGTAGGGCGCAACTTTATTAGTCACATTTCTTCACTCCAGAAAGCAGATGTTTCTTAGCAAGCAAACTGCCCAGTGGTTCCTGGTTACGCACAGTTGAGAATTTGAGTGAAGCCAGCTCTAGGCAGAAGTCCTGAGTGCCAGGTATTTTTCTTAGGCTGTAAACAAGGAGAAAGGGGATTATAAAAGCCCAGTAAAGACTTCTGTAGTAAAATGCTCCCTTTTTATTGTCTGATGTGGTTCCCTGACTTCAAAAACATCTTTGTTCTTGTTAATTGATTCAGCATCTCAACCCATTATTTGTCTGCAGCTGATCTCATCTTGCTTTGAGGCAGAAAAGTGCTTTGCCTTCAGATTTTTCTGTCTCCCAAATCTGTTGTCTGCAGTATCTGAGTATGCCTTTGTAGTTACTGAGTCCTAACAAAAATGAGACTGTAAATTTATCAATAGTTAGTTTCAGGCAAAGTCTTGAATGAAAAGCAATGAACCTGGATCCTCTGAATTAAGGAAGACTACTCAAAAAATTACCTGTCCTTAGGAGTATCCGGCTTTTGGACGTCACAAGGGATGACAATGATGCCAGTTACAAATATCATGACAGTAACAATACTCTATGTCTTTTACCTATAGCTTGTGGCAGGTATGTGTACACGAACGCTCTCTGAGAAGGGTCTGTGTGTCCTTTTTCCTCCCCTTTTTGGGTGTCTTAGTTTGTGGAGACTAGGTGTTAAAACACAAGTAGCTAATTCTTAGGTGTCAAACATTTTCCGCTCTCTCCTGTGGCCATTGCAGTGGGTGTGAGCAGTATCAGAGCAAAGACCACCTGGAGATGCGGGGGACTGAACATACAAGACAAGAGGTCTGTCGTTGGGCCACACATCTCTGCAAGTATTGGGGAAGCCCTGGGAAATAAGCACCAAGTTCCCAGAGTTTATTTGCAATAGTTCTGGAACTCTTGCTTTTAAAAATTAGGTAAGTCCTCTGGGGAGGTTCTTGGATTCCCAGTTTGTCAGAAACTTTATTCCACCTTTTGCCTGTCAGGTTTGTCTACTGGCTTGAGAGTGTTGATACTCAAAATCCAAATGATGTAAAACAGCATGCTTTGTCTTGTATTTCCTTACAGCTTCCTGTATGCCAGAAGTTGTGAAGATAATCTTCAAGTCATCACTTCTGGTTTGGGAGGACTTGGCTTTTTGAAGTCTGTAACCAAAGCTAAGACTTACCCACCTGACCTGTTAACATGGGAAGCAGGTTGCAGGAGCAATGTCTGATGTTAGTCTGGCAATGTATAGCACTGGGAGGATGTGGCAGAGATGTGGGGAGAAGAGGGCTGCTACCTTAGGGAGGGCATTTATGAACCTTTCCTTGCATATCTCTAGAGTTAATTACAATATTTCTCTAGGCCATGTATGGAAAAATGCTTCCCTCTGGCTGCTCTGGAAGATTAAAAACAGCTCAGGCTCTAACTCAGGCATCCTCTGGAGACGGTAAATTCTGCTTAATCAGAGTGATGCTCTATTGAAATCCAGACTTGCCTGTTAGGGATATCCATTCACCTAAGCAGACTTAACATCATCTTTGCTGATAACTTTGTCTCAGCGCAGCTCTAGAGAGAGGCAAGAATACATGCCATGTGGCGAAAGCAACAGTGGTCACGACCTGCTTGAAACATCAGTATTGCTTTTTGGTGGCATAGCTCTAGTCTATACATGTTTTTGCATAGATCTTTGGCAAAAGCTTGGCAAACCAGGAATGTGTATGGACTCTGAGGGGTTTGAAATTGATCTTGCACCATTCTGCTTGCATTCTGCTAAGGAGATCTGAAGTGGAGGCAGAGAAGAATGTAGGAAATGCAGAGGAAGGCTAAGGGTAAAACAGATTAGAGAATGAGAAAACGAGGGTCAGGGTAAAAGGTGTGCAAAGAGCAGAGTACATAGGTTACACTGTAAGTGAAACATCCTGTTTAATTGCTCTAGGTCTGTGGGCTTGGGGACCTGTCTGTTGTGAAACACATGAATTTCTCTGAGCAGAACACACTTTGTTTTCACCCCCGTAAGCATGTGAGAGATTAAATTGACTCAAATGTCTTTCAAAATCTTCAGGCTAGGGTCTACTTCTCAAAGAATGAAGTGGCCATTTCTTAATGTCTTATTCTTTTATCGCGCTTACCAGTATTGCTAAGAAGTCTTAATGTTAAATAGGGTTTCTTGATCTTCAGCCTGAATTTGCCACCATCCCTCAGCTTCGCTCTAAATGTTTTTCTGCTGCCTTGATCTTAACAACTTTTGTATAGCTTCTAGGTTGTGATTCTGCTTCCCTTTCTTGAAATTCATGATCTTTTTGTGACGGTAAAGTCACGTCAAGGCAAATAAAAGCCAAGTGTATTGTAAATAGGCATAATCTTTATCGTCCACTCTCTGGCCTTTCTGATTTCCTTGTATCTGTGTTCCTCACTGTCCTGCCCCACCTCAAACTGGGAATCCTCAAGCAGATCTGCCAGAGCAGGTTGCATTGTTAAAATAAATTACAGTGTGGAATGCGGCTTCATAGCAGCTCTAACATCCTATGAGCTTGAATGCCATGTCCATGGCATACGCAAGTTGAAACAAAGGAGATCATTTAAGCTGGACAGACATTTCAGGTATTTTGCAACAGAGCCAAGGATGTCAGGAGACAGGCTGGGGGAGTAGGATGGAACAGCATGCTAGTGAAGAAGGACCACAACCATTTCAGTTTGTGTTTGGCTGAGAGGATCAGGTGGGAGTAGTTGTTAAGTGAAGAGAAGGTCTCATGTAGCTGTTCGCAAGCTTTTTTATTTTATTTTATTTTTAGAAAAACAGGTTTTTTCTTCCTGCAAGTTTTCCAGCAGAGCAGCTAAGAGCCTCTTCTGATTGAAATTCAGAAGTAACCGCAGGGCCCTTTCCCTTCGAGAGATGGGGTACTTGGTGCCAGTCCCTCTTACCCTGTGCTGGCCATACCTCTGTAGGGAAGGTCCCCGAGCACTTGTTGCCTCAATCTATGCAGTTTCCTGGGCCACTTCCTCTGTGTTCCCAAATGCTAATGCTGGAGTCCACAAACCTCGCTGGGTCCTTTTGGCACCTGAAAAATGATGAGGCAGGCCTAAGGTTCGGGTGGGAAGCTAGCCTGTGGGATGGGGTCAGCAGGGCCTGGGCAGGGCTGGGGGAGCTGGAGACTGGCCATGCTGCAGCATCATTGGGGTAGGGGCTGAGGGGCCTGGGAGGGCTGATATGGGGTCCTGGGCTGTGGACAGGTGGGGGGAGCTCCAGGGGGGCTCGGCAGGGACAGGCAGAGCTGTGAGTGTCCTCTAGGCCCTGACAGGCTGCTGCAGTCATGCTGGTGCCTGACCACCACTTAGTGAAGAACTTGGTTCACTTCTGAATTTCCTTCTCATTTTTTCAACACAGATGCTTCTCTTTTTAAAGCATTAATGCTGTTAAACCTCACTGTCCCAGTTTTCAGTTATGTTGCCGGGACCGGTGGAGGAGCCCCGCTGCTTACCCCCCTGGTGGAGACTGAGGGCAAGAACTGCATGCTGCTTGGAGGCCATCAGAAGACAGGCCAATGCTTCATCTTCCTGGTGGGGATCTCAAAGTTGAGGCTGGAGCTACTTCAGCAGTGAAGACAACCACCAACTTTCAGTACCAGGGTGTTAATGATTGGGGCTTTGCTCCATGGGGAGGTTCTTGACATGGTGCAGAGCAGCATGCGTTCCTTGGCCAAATACGCCTCCAGTTGAAGAGTCCTCATGGCAGGCTCCCAGCAGGCGAGTGTAGAGATGCTTTAGTGCTGGATCTGAGTTCCTATGTGAAAGAGACTTCACAAACGTGCATGCTAGCAGGCTGCCATATCGCCTTTTGAAAGAGCAGCAGTTCTGCAGGGCAATTGCAAGCAATATCAGAAGCCTGCCTGCAGTCCTGTGTAAAGCCTTGTCAGCAGCGTTGTAACAAGCAGAATTGCAGGATCTGCTGTCCATTCTAGAACACTGTGACTTGGAACTATGGGATACTTTGTTTTGATGATGGCAGCATGTATGTACCTGCTTATGCAGACTGTGTGTGATTTGATGATCAGTCTATTACATGGTGATTACTGTTAAGGATTAATACACTACTGAGTGTTATATTAGCAGCTATGTTGCTGATACATTATTATTACTGGACTTGTTCATCTTAATTCATACTACGGCTAGTGAGGTACCCGATTAGGACTTTTTTCTGAGGTGGCAGCCAAAGTTCCCTTCTGCACATAGGCTCAACTATATGCCCATGGACCCATCCTTCTGTCCCACAAAGAATTAGTTAATGCAAATTCTAGACAGTGAGAAGTAGTGGATTGCAGTAGCGGAAAGTGAGTACCTAATCTTACATGTATGAAAAGAAATGAAGTACGATTGCAAAGCACCCATCAAAGCAAGGCTGGTTAACAGCAGTGCTTGGCAGAAGTTCAGAACACAGCTTTGTGCTGTGGCAGTCACTGGTGAAAGAGGCTGATCTCATGTCCTGCTTGATCTCCAATCAGTAGCACACCCTGAAGTGTCAGGGGCTGTGGCATTTGCTGACAGGGTGAAAGGCAGCAGCTTATTTCTTGTGTCCATTACTGATGCTTAAGAATCCCCTATGTTTATGTTTGTTCCCCTTCCCCCTTGGACCACCTGGTTTCCAGCATTATCAAGCAGGAAGAATCTGTGTAGTCAAGTGTTTCATTTTGACATTAAAGGAAGCATCTGGGGACTAGGAATTCTTCCATCATTCTGTCCAGAAAATAGATTCACTTGCTGAAGTCCAAACTGGGGTTCTCATTTTGTTAATAAATAATTCAGCCCATTCCAACATGGGGTGCAGGTCTGGGCTCTACTGTCCACTGCTTCTTAATGCTTCCTGTGTCCCATAAGTATAGCGTGCAGTTTTAAGAATGTCAGTCTCTTCCATGTCAACTGTGGAGCAGCTTCTTTAGCAGTAAGTAGAGCAGTAAGCCCCTTCTTCCTTTTGTAAACTAGCCACTAGCCTGATGATGTGTCCTCAAGTGCTATGCCCAATTCTTCTACAAGAATTTCTCGGGAGTTACTCCTGGGGTATTTTCCTGTACTTGCCAAGTCTGTCCACCTGCAAAAGGCATCAAGGAAGTTGTGACCATCTGCCTCTCTGTGGGCAGTGACACAGTAACTGAGGTCTTCATCCATAACGTTGTAAGCAGTACTTTTGTGCAAACTGACAAGCCTATTTATATGCCAGGATGACAAGGTAAGCCCAAGTATGCATACAGGTAAGCTGCGGGGAGAGTTGAGGGGATGTTCCTTGCAGCGTGCAGGTCAGTGTATGTCCCCCACTAGAACCACATAGTTTTTGATGTGGGTTGCCCAGCAAGTATAATTACCTTGGCCCTGAATTTTAGTAAAGAAAGCACACTTGATTTACGGTGCACACCTCTGCTGTTACTTCAGGCTTGTTTCTTAAACAATTGTACCAACCTACTCAACAGTTACCCTGATGCAGACTTGTTAGGTTTATAAGCACCGGTCTTAAGTGGCCTCCAGGAAACATCATCCTGGGTATCTCTGCATGGAGCCCAGCAAGGACTGGTCAAGACCATTACTGAATTCACCATATTTGTTGCCCTGGATTCCAAATGCCGTGGTGCACCCTTGCCTGGTTTAGAAGTGGTGGAAACTCACCTGGCACCTGTCTGTCATCTATCAGAAGACCATCATCTTAAGCTGTTCAAATAATCTTTGCCTGAAAGACATCTTCCTTGTTTCATCAAATCCAGAAAACTATGCTTTTTTATTTGTAGCTGGTATATTAGTGGGGAGTATTTTTTGGGGTGGTGGTTTTTTTTTTCCTTTGTATGTTTTTTTTCACACTGACTGGTGCTTCAGTAATAGCTGGCCTATTCAGAATAGCTTCTCCAGTAATAAACACTTCAACTACACTGAAGGCATGGCTTAATTTTAGTTATTGGGAAATGACACACCCACCTTCTTTCCAATTTAGGTGGAAGAATGTATTTATTGAAATAAATATTTGATTAACATCTTTTTGCAAGGCCCTATGTCTTTTGTGCATTTTGTAAGACAAATCTATTACTGTTTTTGAACTTCAGCTGCTTCCTGCAAAAAATTCCAGTCTCTCAGCTCTTTCAGACTGTTCCTAAGTTCATGTCTTAGGCACTGCATGCACCTCCGTTTTTCCTCCTTCAGCATTTCTCTTAGGCTCATATTCTTATATTATTTTTGTGTATTTCTTCTCAGTCTGTATCTTCAGGGCCCTGTTGTGCCCTCAGATCTGAGAACTAAAGCATGATGCCTACAGGAATAGCCTGAAAGGACACCTCCAATTCTGGAGTACAGGCTGGGGCAGGGTGGAGGGGGCTGACTCTGTGCCTGGAGGTAATGCTCACAAGCATTTCGTTTGCTTTTTTCCATTGTAGTGCAGTCTCATATTGTCACTCTGAACAACATTTTCGTCCCTTTGAGTGATGAGGTGAGAGAGAAATTATGAGGTAAAGGAGAAAACGTGGGGAGGATAGTATGAGGAAATGTTTACAGGTGGCTTAGATTGGCCTTACATAGGGGTGCAGCTCTCTGCTTTTGATCTTGCCCTTGAGCATTTTATTCTTTAGGAACTACAAATCCAGCATTCCTGAGCAGCAGCAGGAATTCATAATCGAATCCAGGTAAAGCCTCAGATCATTTCTGTAGACCTACCCCTGGAGATAACCCAGCTCAGACCCCTTTCTAACCTGGAGCTGGATGATGTCAAAGGACTGCCAGCCCCTCACCTTATACTACTTCACTCCAGCTCAGCTCCTTCCTTTTGACCCAAAGAACCACTCCAGGAAATCGAGTGAGTCCCTAGAAAATGTTTGAGATCTGCACAAAAATACCTGGAATCCTTGCCAGCAAAATGAAAGAAAGCAGCTTGAGCTGACCTTCCAGATGTGGATGTCGGATGTCTTCTGCAGGCTGATGGAATGTAAACAACAGTGGCAGCAAATTTTGGGGAAATGGTCCTTAACTGGATGTTTTTAATCCTTCTCAGTTTTGTGAATGGTGAGCTGAATCCTCATGGCTATGACAGTTTGATTGCTACAGTAACAATTCCTGACTCCTTATGCCACCATTGTATTACAAAAAAAAGGTTTCAAGGGCCTAATGAGAAATCTGTTTTGTGTTTTCTTCTAGTACTCACTAGTGGAGCTGAAGGTGAGTAACTGTGAGATGCCTTTTTTTGCCATTATCCCTACTCCAAACTAGAGGATGAAGTAGAGCTTTTTTGTGTGTCTGCAGTGGGCAGTGGCTGACCTATCCAGGCTGGCAAGCTGTCTGCTGGACAGTAGGATTTTTTTGAATTGTGAAGTAGTAATCTACTGGAGGATCACCCAGATTTCTCTCTTGTCCTACAAAGGGACAAGGACACGAGAGAATGAACTAGACTTGAAAAGTCTCATTCATCTCACTGGAGATGGTTTCTGCATGTTTGGAGCCTTGTCCCAGTTTCTAGGTGGGAAGGAAAGACAAATTGCTCGGCTCTGAGGGTAGTTGTCTCTTCTCAGGCTCATCTTAAGATTTTCTTTGTTTGAACTTGTGCATAGTCGTCTTAGGCTTTTTTTCTGCAGATCATATCCACAGACTGGTAAAATTTTATCAGACAAGAATTGGTTCTGTGTAGTTGAAAAAGCAAGCTAGTCTTATTGGATTCCAGCCATATCTATGGGTAAATCCAGACCTCATTTCTCAGGCTGCCAGTGTTTAGAAAGAAATGGCTTATTTGAAGACTTCCAGTAATGGGTACTTGTGAAGTTGTTGATACCTTTGTTTTATGTGTCCCATAACCCAGCCTGCTGAATTTTCATATCAATATGCTAGTAACTTACGTAGCTGAAGGCAGAATGTAGGACTGTTCAGATCTTGCTGGTCTGTAACAATGGCAGTATGCTGCCTCTGAAAATGGCTAATACCACAAGCTGTGGAGGAAATTGAAAAGAAAATGTAAATAAACAAGGTACACCTAGGCATTAATCCCCTCAGGAGCCATTTCTTCCTAGTTCAAAGCAGCTGATGGTGTCAGCATGAAAACAATTTGTACCTGTGTGCTGCAGATATTTATCTGTTGCTGTATATGCCATAATCTATTATTTTATACCATGTAACATATAATTAATATTAGATGTTAAGGGATGGAAGACCTAACCTATTTTAGAAGCATATAATATATGCACTTACATCTGGGCTAGTCACTTCGTGTTCACCATAGAGCTAATGGTGAATGATAAGCCACCACTGGATGCTGTGTATCTGACTGGATCTGGAGGTTTATCTTCAGACTTGAGTAACCCCACCCTAGAAATGTTGTGTGTGTGTCTCTTCCCACTAATTGTAAAGGAAACGTAAAGGATTAGCTCAGATGAACATGCTTAAAGATGGTTAAAATGACTCTCACTCTTAATGTTAGATTTTTGTACACCTTGGTAGTGTGGTCTAACTGCTCTGGGATCTGTATTGTATTGGAGTCTTGTAGTGCTCTGGGGTCTTTTGGGAGTAACTGATCTCTGTACACCTCAGCACAGGACTGCCACTTAAACCAAAAAGACAACCTCTGCAGCATCAGAGGTGCTGTGTTATTCCTGAGCCACACTGGTGCTACTCAGTAAAGGACTGAAGGCATGCACATTGCACCTGAAACTGTGGAGCTCTGTCGGAATGGCTGTGTGTCTGTTTTTATTTCCTTTTCAGGAGAAATTTGCAAATGAGGATCCTGTGTATGAGCTGGGGACAATCTGTCCATACTACCAGAGCAGTTATTTACGCCTGCAGCCATAATATGGTACCAAGAGTTACCTCAAAGCCAGGGACCTGTATTGGGTGCTGGCCTGTGGCCAGGAGCAGGAGGTCTGGGTGGATTATGATATTGACCCTGCGGACCTCTTCTTCCTTGTGAGCACCCTGTGGTCATAGTGGGTGGAGGACCTGTGTGTCTTGGAATGAGGTGGTGGTGGCTGAAGCCAAGATGCTGTGGGTAAGAACCTGGGGATGCTGGTTGTCAGCTGGCTGAATATGAGCCAGCAGTGTGCCCAGGTGGCCAAGAAGGCCAACAGCATCCTGGCCTGTATCAGAAAGAGTGTGGCCAGTAGGAGCAGGGAAGTGATCATCCCCCTGTACTCGGCACTGGTGAGGCTGCACCTTGAATACTCTGAATGTGAGTTTTGGGCCTCTCACTACAGGAAAGACATTGAGGTGCTGGAGCATGTCCAAAGAAGAGCAACGAAGCTGGTGAGGGGCCTGGAGCACAAGTCTTATAGGAACGGCTGAGGGAACTGGGGTTGTTTAGCCTGGAGAAAAGAAGGCTGAGGGGACACCTTATTGCTCTTTACAACTACCTGAAAGGAGGTTGTGGTGAGGTGGGTGTCAGTCTCGTTTCCCAGGTAACAAGCAATAGAACAAGAGAAAATGGCCTCAAGTTGCAGCAGGGGAGGGTTAGATTGGAGATTGGGAAAAAAATTTCTTCACCGAAAGGGTTGTTAGGCATTGGAACAGGCTGCCCAGGGTAGTGGTTAAGCCCCCATCCCTGGAGGTATTTAGAAGGCGTGTAGATGTGGTGCTTAGGGACATGGTTTAGTGGTGGACTTGGCAGTACTAGGTTAACAGTTGGACTCAATGATCTTAAAGGTCTTTTCCTTCCAGCCTAAACAATTCTAAAACTGGTCTTGACTGCAGTTTCCATGGTCTGTGCTTAGCCGAGACCATCCTGGAGATGATATAGTCAACCATATAGATAAAGATTAGATATAGTCAACTGTTCTCCTGTTTTGCAGCATCCCTCCACCCCTTCCCACTGTTGGTTCTCCTCTTCCTCCAGACATAGTAACTAGCTGTGACCTTTGAACTGATTTTTTAAATATCCTCAGGTGCTTTTCTCTGCTACTTCACTTCCTGCTGTCTGATCTCACTCTGTCTCTTTCCTGGCACTAGTAGAGTGTGAAGGGATGGGGGAGGTTTTCAGAGAGGAGAGTTTTCAACTGAACATGTGCTGTGCTTCTTTTCCAGGTGATGGGAATGACAGGCTTGTTGGGGATGGTCAGGAACCAAGAAGGATGACCTCAAGAAGGATGTTGGAAGTACGGAAAGTCACTTCCGAAGTAAAGGAGGCTGCACCCTGTTGAATGCAGGGACACCTCAGAGTTAGAGGGGGTAACTAAGGAAGGCGTGTCTTGGTGTGCTGGGGAAAGACTGTCTCTAGGAGGGAATAGTGTTAGATCTGGTTGATTAGACTCTCACTTCTTCCTCTTTTTTCCTAGGTCTGAAGGTCTCTTTCTCCATCCCTCTCTCCTCTTCCCACTCTGCTCCCAGCCCCTCACTGGGTGGCTCACACCATGTTCTCTGCTGGAGGCTATGTTGCTGATGGCAGAATTTGAGTTTTCCCTGTACTTCAGTAATCAGGTAAGACTTACACTGAAGCAGACTGGGGGAGTAAAAGAGGTGCAGAAATAGGAGGAAAGAATGAGAAAGACATTATCTGGCTTGCATTGCACAGAGAGCTCTGCTGAAGCAGTGCAAGAACTACAGCCAGGCCACTACCTCTGTCCTCTGGCTGGTGTCTCTTTCCAATGCCTTCTTTTGTGTCTCTGTTTGCTCCCAGGCCGCTTTCTCCCCATTGGAGCCTGCTGCTGGAGGTCACACTGGGGTTTCACAACAGCAAGATCTGCCAGGGGCCACAGTGAGCCTCCAGCTGAGGGCAGGTCCCAGCTGGCTGTGTGCTCTGTGCGTGGTGCTGTGTACCAGAAAGTGCTGCTCCAGAGGCCAGAGGATGAGCTCTGTAACAGCAGCCCGAGTGGCTTGCTGCAACAGGCAGTGAGGCAGCAGGATAGAGAGGAAAGACAGAAAATCTGTGTTGAGTTGTAGAAGGAGCTGAGCTGATGAATGGACAGCAGGCCCCTGTGCTGGGAAAAGAGCTGGGGTCAGAACTGCAATATTTCTGAGATCAACTGATGCAAATTGAAGTGCTATAAATAATTTACTTAAATACATTTAAATGAACAAATAAGAAGCCTTTATTTAAACTATTTCATCTTCTTTTGGGTTGGTAACCAGTATACACTGAGTAAATATTGTCTATGTTGCCTTTTAAACCTATTTTTGCTACCCAGAAATGTGTGCTATGGCTATGCGTGTTTAATCAACCTTGCCAGTTTAATGTTTTAGACTCTTCACTTTTACCAGTTTTTCATGATGAGAATATAATGAGATAAGTATCAGGTTTTGTTTCTCAATTCATTCCAGTATAGCTTCATGGAAGCTGGAATTCAATTAATGCACAAATCCCTCAGCACTTAAAATTTGTCATTAAATTAAGCTGCCTCAGATGTTTTGCATTCATGGAGAGTAAGCTTGTCTTGACATTTTTGACATTTACAAGGATTCAATTTAAACAAAGCAAGATTTATCTCTCAAAAAATAATTAACTGATTGATTATTTTTTTTTCTTTTTCTGGTCACTGTGTTCCTCAGTGCTTCAGAAATCACAGAGCTTCGCTCCTCACAACTAGTTCCTATTTGCAGATATGGAGGGCAAAAGCGTTTCCATGCTTTTGCAGTCCCCAAAGGCTCTTTCCGTTTGAATAAGCTAGTCATTACTTTGAACCAGGTGAATAAACAGAAAAAAAGGAAGTATTCTGTGGAGACATGAACAGACTGCTCTTGTCAAAAACTAGCTGAACACCTTTGTAAACTTTTTTCTGGACATTCACTAATGACTTATACTTGCTCACTAGTCTACCTTTAAAACATGGTAGGAAACATGTAAAGCTTTATTAATTTTTTACTTTAATTACTTGGATAGGATATTCAGAACTAAGTATATGTCTCTCTGACTTTAAAAATAAGCCAAGCTGTTAAATAAACAGCATTATCTAAGAAGGCTTGACTTCTTAGGGATTTGTATCCTATTTGTCTATACCTTTCTCCTTCATTGTAACCTTTCCTGTTTATGTATTCCCAGCTTCCTAACCCTTATAACCCCATTTTCCTGTGTTTCTGCAGTTCTGGCTAGGGCAAGACGCAACGTGTGTTCTGGCTGGACAAGAACTATTTGTTTGCTCTCTGACTAACCGGTACCCATTTACAGACTGGCTGGCCATGTAAGCTACTGTACAGCACAGATCACTGCTGACCTTAAACAGCATGCTCCTCTTCGGTGGGAGATATGAAATCCAGTCTTCCTTGTCTTTATTTAATAGTGTAAAAAATTGTTTTCAGGGAAAAGATGCAAACACTCTAGCTTTCCATAGACTTTGAAAGCTTCGATCAGTCTGCTGAACTGTGATTAGATGACACTGAAATTCTGTCTTTTAAAAATGGATGATCTTGATTAAAGGATGACCTATTTGGATTTTGGAGGGTTGCAGTACGTGGTGGGTTGCTGGTATTTAAAAAGGTTAAGAATGGAGAAAGAGATCTGTGGGGTGATGGTTGGGTAGCAATCCATCATGTTTTGTCTGCAGTGTGAGCTTTTTGTTGAGTTTTCTTGTCCTTTTTGTGTGCTTAGGCAGGTGAATTCTATGTTTTCCTCCCAAAATGGAGGTTATCCCTATGAAGTCAACAAGGACATTGGCTGCTCTGTACCAGGAGTAAGGTAATTTCCAATTCATGTAATTGATCCTGTAACACAGAAGATATCTTTCCTTGTGATTTAATCAACCAGCTGGCTTCTTCAGCTTTCTAAAGGTGTGTTCCTACAAGCTCTTCATAGAATCACAGAATGGTTTGGCTTGGAAGGGACCTTCAAAGATCATCTAGTTCCAATCCCTCTGCCATGGGCAGAGATACCTTTCACTAGGTCAGGTTGCTAAAAGCCCCGTCCGACCTGACCTTGAATACTTCCAGTGAAGGGGTATCCACAACTTCTCTGGGCAACCTGTTCCACTGTCTCACCACCCTCATCATAAAGAATTTATTCCTTATATCTAATCTAAATTTACCCTCTTTCAGTTTAAACCTTTGCCCCTTGTCCTATCACTAAATGTCCTGGTAAAAAGTCTCTCTCTGACTTTCTTACAAGCTCCCTTTATATAACAAAAGGCCGCAATAAGGTGTCCCTGGAGCCTTTTCTTCTTCAGGCTGAACAATTCCAACTCTCTCAGCCTTTCTTTACAGGAGAGGTGTTCCACCCCTCTGATCATTTTTGTGGCCCTCCTCTGGACCCGCTCCAACAGGACCATGTCTGTCTTGTACTGGGGACCCCGGAGCTGGATGCAGTACTCCAAGTGGGGTCTCACCAGAGCAAAGAGTAATGCAAGTGAACGTAGTAGAATGGTCCTAAGGTTTGAATTTGAGCCTGTAAGTTTGCATGCTGATTTTTTTTTTTTTTTTTAAAGTCCTGCAGTTACAGAAAAGATCTGGGAATTGTTTGGTTTGTTTTTTTCCAAGTTAAAAACAAAGGAACAAATAACACTAACGATTCAACTAGATCTTTAAAAGTTTCAGCTCTTATACTTGGACTATAGCCTTGTGCCTTATGGCTTGCTCCATGCTGCTAATACAAAGTGCTTCTGAACCAGTCAGTCAGACTGGTTCTTGGGCTTTCTGCTGTTGGCACTGGTGATGACAAATGGGACAATCAGCCATGTTGTGGAGTTGTTGTTACACTCTAGTTTCCTTGAGTTGTATGTAAAGATGACAGGAGAGACTGTAGGAAGAAGAGGAGATGTGGGGTAGCAAAGAAAACTGAGGGAATGGCTGTAGTGATATACCAGGAAGAGAGATTGTAAGGAAGCATAGAATTCCTTTTCTAATGTTATATTTGTTTTGTTTTTTAAATCTCTAATGCTAAGAGTACACGGGACTGAAAATTCTGCCAAAAGGCAAGATAAAGAAGCCAGTGGACTACATATTTAATCATGAGGACCTCCTTATTCTTTGGGAGGAATGGCTGTTCCTACCTATAAAGTCTCTTTCCACTGTCTTAACAGCTGCAGTCCTCCTAACGTCTACCTCTGACCAAGGGGCTGGTCTGCCATGCCCTCTTCTTTCCACCTCCATGTGTTTGCTCTAAGTGCTGAGCTGCCTTTGTCAATCCTGTCTCTGGATATTCCTTGTGTTCATTTCCAGGAGTACCCATGGCTTTCCTTCTGCACAGAGAATCCACAGATAAAGCAGGTCACACACCCATCGGTTTTCCCCTTGAGACCTGGATCTGGGACCTGTTCTCCACTGGCTGAGTCCAGCTTAAATTGTTAGGTGTGGTTTGGGGGGCTGCTTCTTTGGACCCAGCATCCCTGTCTGAGAAAGGTTTCTGGAGGAAATGTCTGCTTGGCCTTGAGCATTGGGGATGTGTCTTTGGACCCAGTTCTGAGTCAGTGTGCATCCCTGAGCAAGTCCCTTCCCTTTCTATGCCTCAGTTTCTTAGAGGGTGATGTAGCTGGTCTGTCTTCTCTTCAGCATTGCGAAGCTTGAAAAAGCACAGATGGAAGTGCTACAGGTAATCTTAGTATTAGCATTTATCCCCAGAGATTTTTTTTTAAATTATTTTGATGGGCATCCTCTTTCCTTTATCCTGGGATCTGGTTTCCTTTCAGGGCCTCAGGAGAGAAGCAAGTTCAGTTCACCATCCCTAATACTGCAACGGAATGGAAAGCCAACATGTTTTGTGTCTTGGGCAGTGATGGCTTTGGGATCTCTCCCACAGCAGGACTGATGGCCTTCAAACCTTCCCTTGCAGGTCTGGCCTTACCATATTCCATGATTCAGGGAGAATAATTTGTGCTGAAAGCTACTATGTTCGACTGCTTGAAAAAGTGCATTTGGGTAAGGCCTCTTATATTCAGCTCAGGTTTTCGTCTTTCTTTTTACAAATCACTCCACAGACACATGGTGAATTTGGAACTGGTTTAAAGAAAGGTATCCAGTGATACTTTAGCCCTGCCTGTTTTCCATAGGCTGGGATAAAAGTCCACAACAGTCAGCACAAGCCTTACTTCCCTTTCCATATATCAAGACGCTGCTTAGATCCATAACAGCTCTGAATGGGCTGTACAGCTTGCTGCTATTCCAGCATCTGCTAAATTCCCTTTTAAAGAAATAGTGTATTAAAATGTCACCCACTTTCTCATTTGTCCTGTAGTGATGTCTGCTGTTCAGCTTCCACTTCTCTTGTCAGTGGCTGCTAACTCTGCCTTCCTATGTATCTGGGACAGATCCAGCTTATGCTGGCCAAGACCAAGGAGTACCAGTTGGGAGTCATAGAATCATAGAATCATTTAGGTTGGAAAAGACCTTTGAGATCATCGAGTCCAACCATCAACTATGCCCACTAAACCATGTCATGAAGTGCCTTGTCTACATGCTTTTTGAATACCTCCAGGGATGGTGACTCCACTACTTCCCTGGGCAGCCTGTTCCAGTGCCTAACAACCCTTTCAGTAAAGAAATTTTTCCTAATATCCAATCTAAACCTCCCCTGGTATGACTTGAAGCCCTGTCCTCTCGTTCTATCAACAGCCACCTGACAGAAGAGACCAGCACCCACCTTGCTACAACCTCCTTTCAGGTAGTTGGAGAGAGCAGTAAGGTCTCCCGTTAACATCCTTTTCTCCAGGCTAAACAACGCTAGTTTCCTCAGCTGCTCCTATAAGACTTGTGCTCCAGGCCCCTCACCAGCTTCATTGCCCTTCTCTGGACACGCTCCAGCACCTCAATGTCTTTCCTGTAGTGAGGGGCCCAAAACTGAACACAGTACTCAAGGTGTGGCCTCACCAGTGCCGAGTACAGGGGGACGATCACTTCCCTGCTTCTGCTGGCCACACTGATACAGGCCAGGATGTTGTTGGCCTTCTTGGCCACCTGGGCACACTGCTGGCTCCTATTTAGCCAGCTGTCAACCAGGACCCCGAGGTCCTTTTCTGCTGGGCAGCTTTCCAGCCACTCTTCCCCAAGCTTGCCCTTATTAAATCTCATACAATTGGCCTCGTCCTAACGATCCAGCCTGTCCAGATCCCTCTGTAGAGCCTTCCTACCCTTGAGCAGATCAACCCTCCCGCCCAACTTGGTGTCATCCACAAACTTCCTGAGGGTGCACTCAATCCCCTCATCCAGATCATTGATAAAGAAATTAAGGAGAGCCGGCCCCAGTACTGAGCCCTGGGGAACACCACTTGTGACCTGCTGCCAACTGGATTTAACTCCATTCACCACAACCCTCTGGGCTCATCCAGCCAGCCACTTTTTTACCCAGCAAAGAGTCCACTTGTCTAAGCCATGTGCTGCCAGCTTCTTGAGGAGTATGCCATGAGAGGCAGTGTCATCCATGAGCTGTGACCGCACTGCTTGCCCGTGTGCTGAGACCAAGACTTTTTACTGAGATACTACGGTCATCAACCTAGGTGAGAAGGCAGAGGAGACAGATTAGAAAAAGCCATCTGGGATTTGCTGTGCTCTTTAAGCCATGAGTCAAGCTAATCCAGGATTCTGCTTTGCTCTTTGACCCAGACCAGGAGTCTGTCTTGTCCAGTTTGCTTCTGCCATACTGGTTAGATGATTGGTCTCTCTAATCCTGTGGGAGTCCTGGGGTTTGGCACTCCTTTTCAGTAACTAAGTATTCCGGAACATGGCAAGCTTTTAACTCCATTTTTGTGTATTGGGTAATGATGTCAAGCTGTGTATGTAGGGAAAATACAAAGATCACTTCAGAGTACCAACATGCATTCTCCTTAAACTACCAGCTTGTCCTCCACAGAAGTCATCAGTTCTCTGAACTCTGCATAGTTCATCCCTCTTTTTCCTGAGGATTTCTGTAAGCAGGCCGAGCCCATTTGTGGTGTGTGGCTGCATGAGAGAAAGACACAATACACTGGCCACCATTAGGGAACAGCAATACAGGGGTGCCGAGACAGTCCTGATGCAAGACTTCCCCTGGTTCCTCTAGAGTGGATGGAGGAGGAATGCTGGCCCCCTTATCTGTGATATAAAGTCTTTGTTCAAGCAAAGTCTCAAAGGCTTGCAGATGTGAACAGTTTTTGTTGCTATACTGCCCTTAATGTGTTTCCCTGTGTGCTTTCCACAAGCTGTAAGCCAGCCATATGGGAGGAGAAGTCACCTCCCCATCTGCCCAGAAGGTGGGTATGAGCCAAAAAGGCAGGGAGAGCCTCAGGCATGACAGAATTTTTTGAGCCTAGGGAGTGAAAAATCTATTGTGAGCTGGTGCTGGAAAACCCTTAGTACATGAGGAAGAGTTGTCTTCCCATAATGGGAACATAGTTTATATAAACTTGCTAGTAATGTGTATGTGTATATTGTGTCTTTTAAATGTGTTTATTATTTGAAAAATGATTTTTATTTACTTTCTGAACAAGTAGGTTTGCTCAATCTGGAATAACTTGCAAGTCAGAGTTAAACGAACACTTTAGTGGTGTTCCAGGATTAGGCTAACTACCAGTTGAAGATAGTGACTTGCCCATTATTTCAGTTGTTTTTATGAGAGATATCCAGCATAGTCCTCCTTTTAAACTGTGTAGCTTCACTTGAAAGTGCTCAAAATGGAGACAATAAATTTTGTTTTGAGTAAAAAGTGACATTTTTGACCGAAATCCATGTCTTGAAATCAAACAAGTAGAAATTATTTGCTGAAGACTGGGCTGAACAATAATTTCCTCCTACACCAACTCTTTCTTTTGAGTCACTAAACCAAGATGTTACTGACATGGCAGCATTCTGCATGTATGAGAAAATGCTGAAGGGGATGAATGACATGCATAGAAATTGGTGAAGCCGAGTGGAGGCTTGCAGAAGGGGGTAAATGACATAACTTACATGGTTGGACAAATGTCGAGAGGATTTGTAGTGGAAAGCAGGCTGAGATATGGGGTAAGTAGTGCCATTAAGGAAGCAAACAACATTTGCCTGAATATCAGAGCTTTGCCCTTACCTTGCCCTTTATATTTGATGCCCAGGTGACATCACTGGAGAAGCTGCACTGCGTGGTTCTGCATCCCGGACAGATGCCCGTCAGCTGTGGGGTGCAGAACATGGTGGTGTTTGCCCCCGTCATCTGTGTGCTGCAGGACCTGGAGAAGACAGGACAGATGATAGAAGAGCTAGAGATTAAAGCTGTGGGATTCTTGCAGACGGGTTCATGAGATCTGTTATACCATTTCTTTACCTCCCAGTACTGAGTGACCTTGTTCCATTATCAGGTGGTTCCTTCTTCAGGAGTACAATATGGTTATGGCAGGGGGAAAGTAGTTGTTGCTTCTGGAAAAATTTACATTCTTATTTCTCTCCCACCCAGGCTGTCAGAGGGAGCTTCTGTTCAAAGATAGCAATGGATCCTCCACTGGATTTTGAGAGGGTCATGTGAAAGGCAACTTCTGGTAAACAAATGCCCTTCTCTCCTCAGTACACGAAAGAACCAAGTCTTCCTAAACTCTCTGGCACTACTTATATAGATCCAACTGTTGGTAGCCTGTTCTTCTGTCTCAGATTCTCTCTCCTAGGCTAACAGCCTCTGTGACCAAATGCTTCCTGAGACCCAGGAAGGGTCTGGCTGTGAAGCAGATGGCTGGGAAGCAGCAGGACAATGGCTGCTGTGCAAATGTGGGGCAGCTTTTCCCCATGGCTGTGGACACGCAGCCAGGAGGCCTGCCCTTGCTCAGTAGTCTCTGTTCATGGCAGGTGTAAATTTTGGCAAGGGGGCTTTGTCTGTTTATGTTTACATACCAAGAGAGGGAATAATAAATAGTGATGTGGGATACCTCTTGATGGGTATTTCTCTGAACACCATAATCCTGCTGTTCCATGTGACAAGCAGGGTTTGAGAAGTGACTGTATTTACTTCTCCTCAGAAGCAAGGTCAGGAACCCTTTAGAAGAAAGACCTATAGAATCAGAGAACCATTTAGGTTGGAAAAGACCCTTAAGATCATCAAGTCCAACTGTAAACCTAACACTGCCAAGTTCACCACTAAACTGTGTCCATAAGCACCATGTCTACACGTCTGTTAAATACCTCCAGGGATGGTGACGTAACCACTTCCCTCGGCAGACCTTTCCAGTGCTTGACAGCCCTGTCAGTGTAGAAATTTTTCCTAATATCCAACCTAAACCTCCTCTGGTGCACCTGTGCTGTGGATGGGAACTCTGTGAGCCATAGCTTCACAGCAAGGAGAAGCTCAGCATAAGGCTGATGATGAACTCTTTAGGACTTTATCTCTCCCACCTCTCCCTCCTTCTTCTGACTTCTTGAAGGAGAAGAAAAGTGCTCTGGAACCAATAGGGTCCAAGCAGCTGCTGGCCAGAGTGCCTGCAAACACAAGAACTGGGAGATCCCCTGCTCGGCTGTGGTACTGATGTGTTACCCTCTGGATTCCTGACTGGTGGAACCACAGCATGAGATCCAGACATTGCCCAGCTTTCTGCACATATAGCCAGAACAATGTATGGTACAGTGTAAATCATCTCATTGCTTCCTATAGAATACAAATATGCTTAATTGCTATACCATGCCCCACAGCTATTTAAACAGCTAGGTGAGTACTCCACCTAGCTCAGCCCTATAACACTGTGTGGTGTAACATGTCCTCAGAGTGGTTACAGAGACAGAAATTTTAACTAACTAATGTCTTTGAAGTCTTCCTGGTATTTAGCAGATAGGCCCCCTTGGTAGCTGTCACACCTTCCTTCAAACCGTGCAGAGTTTGAAGGAAACTCTGCTTGGGTCTGGGTGCTGGATGCAATAGCTGGTGTCTCTGCTGTAGGGAGCAAATATTTTCACCTTCTCTATGTGCAGTAAAACGAGGAGATAGAATCACAGCAGAACTATGAGGTGGGAGAAGAATAAGCTCAGAGAGGAGAAAAGAGCTTTATTAAATAGAGACTGTCCCCCTGACTGAGCCCAACGATGTCCAGGAAGGGAACTACCCTCTGTGGCAGGTCCTTTCCCTCCAAGTGCCCAGGGACTATGGCTCTGCTCATCTGTGAACTGGCCAACTGCTTACTGTGTTCTAGCCTTTACAGCTCAGCAAAGGAAGGCTACCCAAAGAAGATAGCAGAGGAAAGGGAGGGAAGCAAGAGAAGGGACTGACGATATTGTCAGAGGAAGAAGAATAATCTCTGATGCCTTTCCTCAAGAGGAAGAAATCTTCCCTGTCCCTTTCTTCATGCAGCCTCCAGAAAGATGGCACACCTGTGTACCTGGCATATGTGTATGTGTGTCACCAAAATAGCTGGTGCAGATTGTGAACTGTGTTTAACACTGAATATCTGTTTTACATTGATGCTTCTTCCACATGTCTTTTAATTTCAAAATTTGGAGCCTGTGTTCAGTAATTGTGGGCAGGTCTCTATCACTTGCTACGCGGTTCATCTCCTGTTGCATGCTCAGTCCTTCATTAAATGGAAAAGGCATAGTCACAAGATTTTTAGGAAATATCCTGACTGAGCATAACCTCCTGCCCACTTCTGGCAGTGTTTGAGGTATTCCACAAAGATCAGCTCCTCCAAGCTACTGCAACATCTCAGGTCAGTTTACTGGAACTATTTCCATACAAAATGATTTTTGTTTGGTCCTTCCACCAAGATGGAGCTCCGTGGGTGTAATCAAATTTGCCACTTAGTTGACAAAGTGGCTCTGCCAAAATTAAGAATCTCGCATAACACCTGACAAATGGGTCCACAAATATCTGTAGTTGAAGCTTCACTACAATTACTCTGGTAGAACTTGCTTTATCTAGGACACCAAACTTTACCAGTAGGTTCTGGTTTGGGTTTTGATTCTTTGTTAACACTGGAGATGATTCCTAAGCCACAGGATTCAGTTCAGGAAGTCTTTGTGGTTTTGGTTGAGCCAGTTTGCCAACTTGTAAACAGTTTTCAACTTCCGTGAGTGCTTATCTACTTGATGGCTAGATTTGAATTTGCAAGTCAGCGTGTTGTGATTCAGAGAAGTCACTATGCCTGGAGTGCTGGTAAGGCTTTCTCATTTCAGTGGGGTGAATAGGAGAGATGAAGCAAGAACCAGAGCTTTGGTATTGGGCCACAAAGGTTCGGAAGATAATAGGCTCTTTCAATGGGTTGTGTGGATTTTTGGGAGTGTTAGCTAGGAATAAGCTGCACTAGTTATTTATGCCCTTTTGTGGAAAGTTGGAAAGCTGCAGGTTTCAGGGTTCATAACTCTTCCTTGGAGAGAGATCCATGGCTCTCCCATGGTTTAGAGCCTTCTTGTGAAGGTTTCCAAACTCTCTTGGGCATAGTTCTGTAACTCTCCAAAGCTTAACTCCAATTAACAATTTTAAAGCCTACAATCTAAAGTCTTGTGCTAGATTTCTGGGCAAAAATTTCAGAAGATTTGCAGTTCTTTGAATGATGTCAGTGTAGGAGCCAAGTATTGAGAGAGGCATAGAACAATTTACACTATGTTGCCTTCAAGCTTTCTGACCCAGTCAGTTCCTGCTCCTTCTGCTGTGTTTGTCCAGGTGTGTTCTCAAGTCCTTGCTTGGCTTTGGTGGAGTGGACAAATTCTGCTGTCAAGGCAGCAGAAAGTGGGTGCAGCAGTCTACCTTGGCATTACGGAAAGATTCTTTCCAGGGATTCCATTATATTATGGATGCTGGTCAGGCTGCAGAAACATAATGGCCTCACGGATTTTTATGAACCCTGCATGGACTGTGAAATATTCTTAATGCAAAAGTATACTTCACTACAAGGTTATCAAATCTCATTGTCTTTGAAGATGCTACACAGTAGTCATAGAGTGTGTGTATGTGTGTGTAAGAGGCAAGCTGGACATGTCAGTGATTAAGAACATGAAGTTTGTGATTGGAAAGGAAACAACGGAGGAGGCCCTGGGCCTGTATGAAGCTGGTGATGAGTGTCTAGAGGAGAATGAAGAATGATTCAGTTGCTTTGATGAATTATTCTGCACTACAGGCTAACAGATGTGACTCCTTAAAGAAATGGATTACTTCCTCCTCCCTGCACAGTCTCTTGTCAAAGTGCTCTGCAGACATCAGTGCTTCTCCAGTACTCTTCTCATACAGAACATTGATACTATTGTCTTTTTGTTTTCTTCAAAGGTACTAAAACATTGGAACAATTTCCAAGGTGCCATTGTTCCTGGACCTCACTCTGAACCATGGAAGATGTCTTCCATGACCATAGGTGTGACCTTTACTAAGTCTTCTCTTCTTCCTTTTCATTTTTGATTGAAGTTATCCTTGGAGAACACATATCTATATGGTTTTGTGTTGTCAGTATGTACTATGTCTTTTGCTGCAGCTGAACAATGTGTTTTCAGGGGGGGTAGATCCCTTACTCCCCGTGGGTCTCTTGGCTCAGCACTTCTATCACAAAGGCCTTCTCTGAGTCCATTTAGAGAAAGAAACTGCAGAACTAGAACCTACACACAGCCTTGCTGTGCTTTCTCTACTTCAGAGACTTTGTTCGGGTCTGTGACACCTGCGCAGCTGTCAGTCACTGCCTTCAATGCAGATCCTTCAAATGTATGTTCCTGTGACCAAGGGCCAGGTTTGCTGAAGCCAAGCAAAGAATAGAGAACGCACCTGGGCAAACATGGTAGGAGGAGCACGGTGGGACAGGGTCAGAGAGATCTCCCCAGCACTGGCCCTGGTGGGTGCAGGTCCTGTCAGAAGACTGCCAGCAGCTGGACCTCTCTGGCTATGGTTTATTGATTTATGATAGATCTGGCTGGTGCTTTCTGTAGGAAAATCTCAGGTTTTAGGCAAAAATTTCTAAGTTCACCTGCCGTTCTCAGTAACATGACCTTCCTTCACAGAGACAAGAATGGGGAGAATGTGTCCATCAAAATAAGAAGTGTCCAGTCTTCCTTGTCTAGGAGCATAGCACGGATTTAGACCAACTCAAAACTAATTTCTGAAATCAGTTAGGATATCTGGCCTTTGGCCAGTTATCTCAATCAATTGAGCAGTGAAATATTCACTTGAGACAAAGGCAATGCTAGCAGTAACAGCTCCTGTGTGTAATATATAGCCAGCACGATGCATGCTTGTTCTAGAGTGGCCCAGTGATAGAGGTAAAATGGAGCTCAGTCTTCCCAGCTTCACCTGGAAGAAGAGTATAGAGAGCATTGGGAACAGGGATCCCAAGTTAGCTGGAAATTTCTAGGCATCTTGGAACCTGGTTTTGCCAGACAGAGAGATCCCAACTGCCTGCTTGAGTGACACCATGTTGGGACCCAGATATGGAAAGCTTAGGCTGCATCAGCGCTGTTAAAGACCACTGGGAAATATTTCCAGGCACAGAACCATAGCTGTCTGTATTAGAAGGACAGTCACTGGCATGTTTCAGCCTGGGCTAACTAATGCAGTCTCACACAAGTTTCAGATGTAGTTTGTGAGTTAATGCAATCTGTGTACTGCTCACAACAGGCAGTTTACTTGGTGACCTTGCTCTTCTGGAGGCCAGGCTGGTTAAATGGCACGATTGTCTACCCTTCTGTACAGGTTGTCATCAGTGCTAGAAAATGTTCTGTATGTTTAATTTGTGGGTTTTAACTTGACCCTCAGGTTCAAAAACAGAACCAAAAGGCTTTATCCCTATATCCTAGACCTTTCGGGCCCAGACATGAGCAATGTGGAACAGGAACCAGTTCCTGAGGCCCCCTCCTTGCAAACGGGTGTTTCTGGGAGCTGTTGGAGACTTCTGGTGGCCAGTATATATTTCCATTTCCCACATTGTATGCAGGGAAGGAAAAGGCAGTTTTTAGCTCATTACTAGTTACCAGCTGGTGGTAGTGTTTCTGCAGTCTTCCTTATGCACATGCAAGAATTTGCTCCCATTCTCAAGCCAAACAGCCTAGGGAGCTCCACATCCACATAATCTGATCCAGAGCTATTGAGCCTCTGTCCTGGGTGACAACACTGCCTGCTGCGTGCTGGGGTGAGCTCTTGCTGCTGGCTGCACAGCAGCAATCCATCTCCAGCTGAAACAAAGGGACGCAAGTGACAAGTGATCAGGACCTGGCCTGGGTCACTGGTCGGCAAAGTTCCCTCTGTTTTTTGGTTGTTTTTTTTTCCATGAAAAGTCCACTTGGTCAGATGTCTCCATGGCAGCCTTGCAGGAGGGGATGTTCTGAACTGGTGGATGGCAGCCAGCGCGCTGCTATTGGCTAAGGGGTAGTTGGCACAGTACCCCCATCTCTGCTGCTGCCTGGGTATAATGTCAGGAGAGAGGAAGAGGTGCGGAGAGGCTGGCTCCTCCTTTCATCCCACCTTTTCATTTAGGCTGTGCTAGAAAGAAATTACCCCCTAAAACCAGCCTCTGATTCCAGAGGAAGAGGGCCATTGGAGATTGGGCAGCAAGAGCCCCCAGGATGAGGATAGCTGTCTTCCTGAGCCTTCTGTTCCACATTGCATCTGCTTTTCACCAACTGTGAGTGATGCTGAACTTCTGTTTTAGTCTCTTTCATGAATGCATCAGTCTAGGTAGATGGACCACATTCCATGCCGTCGGCTCTCCTTCTTCCTGCTCTATCAGATCACCTGAAAGGGTAGCTGAGTTGTTTACCTTGCCTCCCATGCATTAGATTGACTCTTGAGACTTAAAACACAAGCCACCTTTTTGGGGGGATTCCAAGTCAGACGTTAGGCCCAGGGATGTTTGCTTCTCCAGTTGCCATGCCAGATCAAATCACTGGTGTCTAGACTGTAAAATTATGTGGCCACTTCTGAAGACTGCAAGGGATGTTTTGGGGAGTTCAGGAGATGACTGGAGTAAGGGGTTTGAAAAAGATTATAGGGCTGTACTTAAGCTACTCAAGCAGAAACTATTTCTCAAGTTATCAGTGAAGAAATCACTTTGCTGGTTTCACTGTTGCTTTTGAACATTGGCTGCAGCCATAGCACATTGCTGAGGAATTCTGCAGTAGTGGGCTGCTGCAAGGAAGCTCTTTTGCATCTCTAAGCCTTCAGCCTAATGCCACCTCTGATGTCTTCTTTCCCCTGCCCCAGACATTACCTGGTGGTCATCCCTGCAGATCTCCACTACCCATCCACCCAAGTTGCCTGCCTCCATATCACCTGTTATGAAGCAAAGCTTCAAGTGAATCTAGTCCTGGAGCGTGCTGCAGGACGTGATCTCTTAGTGCAACAAACCATCCAGAAGGAGAAGACTTTCATGTGCACTAAGTTCTGGGTGAGCCACCCTAGGCAAATGCCATCACTGTTTTTCACTTCAGGAACTGTAAATCCCTTGTTACTCCCTAACCAAGGATTACATGGACGGGGTCTGCTTTGCCTTGGAGTGAGCCTGCTTTGAAGTGAAGAGGGTGGTGCCTAGGGTTGTGTAGCCCAGCACAGTATCTGTTGGTCCACACTGAATTCCCCTCCTGAATCTTAATTTTTAAATTGAAGTTACATTTGTTAAAATCTACCACACTTCCGGATACATAAGAAGAACACACCTAGTTCCTTCTCTTCCATCCCAGACCAGATGAAGCAGCTTTAGCTTTTCTCTGAAGGACTTGTGCAGCTCCACAGCTAAAGCTTGGGGTCATGGTGGTTTGCATGACATACTGCAGTTTCTGTAGGACCAGAAGTCAGGCAGCAACTCAGCTCTTAGGAGCTACTGAAGAGCAGTTCAATGGAAATGGATGTGTTTGTTAGTTTTAAAGAGCATCTTAGAGTTGATTAGTTGTTGGTGAGAATTTAGATCCAGGATAAGGCAGACATGCCTAAACAGTATCCCTTCTATTATATAGTATATTCTGTGCTGAGGCTGCTGGGGTCTTTGGCTGCTGGAGTCAAGAAGACACTCTGGTTGTCTTTTCTAATCTGGCTTTCTTACTTGTACATGCTGGGTAGTTCTGAAGGCCTAGCATTTGAGGCTGTGCTACAGGTTTGATCTTTCCTTTGATTCTCTGCTACCATATCCCGCCTTTCTGGCATCTGCCCATCTTCCTGACCAAGTCTGAAGACTCAGAGGTGTCAGGCACCTACTTGTCACCAGAGGCAAAATTCTTTAACCAGTGGGAAAAAGGACAGATTCCATGACATGCAGGGCTTCCTGCTGTCCTGTAGGACTGAGTGAGGTCTGGATGGGATCTGGATCCAGATATTGAAGGGGATGTCCTGGGACAGGTGGAGGGGAACTGGTTAGTTCTTCTACTTTACTCTCCATTCCTGCTCAGGGCTCCCAGAAGATTACCTGGGGGCTGTGTGCTCTCCTCTCTCTGTCTGTGTAGGTTGCACCTCCAGCTGACGGCACAGAAGAGATTGCCACTGTCAAACTGATCATCACAGGCAAAGCGGTCAGTATCGAGGAGAAGAAAAAGGTCCTGATCCACAAGGCCAGCAGTGGCACCTTCATCCAGACAGACAAGCCCATCTATCAACCAGGGCAGACGGGTGAGAACTGCAAATGTGAGCAACAGTGGGCCCTAGGCTTTCTGCTGATAACACCATATGGAAAGCCTGCAATTGCCTGAAATTCATGGCCAGCCCTAGCAGAAGACTTTGAGACAATGTCTCTTGTTCATGTGATGTTTTCAGTGGCTGTTACGTCCAGCTTGTGGTGAGTGTGAAGTTGCAGGAGGCAGTAGGTCATGGTATCTTACATGTGGGAATGTTTGTGTCAGTTGTTATCACAAATGAGTGTAAAATGGAGACAGGAACTGGGAAAACAGATAAAGCAGGGGTCTGTAGGGAAGGACTGAGATCTCATAAAAATACTCCCTGATTTCCTTGCCTTCAGTGAAATTTCGCATCGTGACTCTGGATGAGGAATTCATTGCACTCAACGATTCGGTAAGCCGTCCCCGGGGGGCTGTGGAAAAGGCTGTCTTGTTCCGTGCATGGATCCTACTTCCTTTCTACCCTGCTCATCTGCCAAAGCTCCAATTTTTCCACATTTGTCCCTGGGCCAGGCTTGGTGAGTGTCCAGAGAAGAATATTAACTCAAGTAGAAGCTGGTAACTCAGGAAGATGGCAGAGGTGTGCAAGTCTCTTGCTCATCTTGGTAAAGTGGTCGTGCAAGCACAGGCATGTGACATACTGCTTCCTGATGTGGGGAGTGAATAGTTTGCAAGTCAGGTTCTCCTGGGGGTGTGGTGGGGAGGGGTGCTCTTAATCTGGCTCCTACAAGTTGGAACATGGGAAATTCTGATTAGACATTAGGAAAAACTTTTTCATTGCAGTGATGATGAGATATTGAAACAGGTACCCAGAGAAGGCATTTTCATCCTCGGAGATATTTAAAACTCAGATGGAGAAGGCTATGAGCAATCTGCTCTGAGAAGACATGCTTCAGCAGGGTGTTGGACTAGATGACCTCCAGAGGTTCCTTCCAAACTCTGTGATCCTATACCTCTGTAACCCCCTTAAGACTACAGCTGAGCAAGAGCTATGTATGTTTGGCTAGTGAGTTTTCCTGATGGAGGACTCTGCCAGGGAGTCATTAGCAACTGCTGGGTGACCTCCAGACTGGCTTTTCCTCTCCCTTTCTCCAGACCTTACTTTAATGGACCCACCTGGTAGTTGTCCTTTTTGGTGATGTTTGTTTTGCTTTATATTGTCAGTGCTCTAAATTTCCAAGTCACTAGTTGCTCATCCTTCAGAGAAGGCTCTGCTTCTGAAGTACCTTGTGTGTATTGCTGGCATGTGGTTCTGTCTTCTAATGTTTTTGCTTTTTTTTCCCCTCCAGATTTCCCTGTTTCTTCAGGTGAGTGATGCTGAAATGTTACAGTAATGTTGATGGCAGCCATTTCACTGGGTTATTCATATTCAGTTCCTGGTAGATTTTACAAACCTGTGAGTGGAATGGTAGAACTTCAAGATTTCTTAAACTAGCACATTCCCTACGGCTTCTGTTTTATGCACTTGAGGTTATGTTCCCAGTTCTGTAGAAAACTGTGTTGTTCTAGACTTGCAAGAGTATAGACAGATCAACTTAGACCTTTACAAAAAAGGTTAGAACTGTGAAAGATCTTTCCTTGAGATCAGACTTCAGAGAAGGATAGAAGAAGACTCAGATGCTGGGAGCAGAATCTGAGCATTATATTGTCTTCAAAATTCCTTAACTAGCCTATACCAAACCTCATTTCTTAGCTGTAGAACCTGGTAGTCTGCAGCACTGAAATCCTGAAGCTCAGTTTCTATGGGGTGTGGATCAGTTTGATGCTGGAACAACTGTTTCTTCCTCTCTTGTGGGTGTAGGACCCTAAGAACAACCAGATAGAGCAGTGGCTGAATGTGGTCCCCCAAGACGGCATTGCAGATCTGTCTTTCCAGCTAAGTGATGAGCCTCTGCTGGGGACATACGTCATCAATGTAACCAATGCAAAAGCATACAGCAGCTTCTCCGTTGAGGAGTATGGTATGAGCATGTGGGGAGTATGTCTGAGTTGCAGAGAGGACCTTGCACTCTTGATCCAGGAAGCTGGGTGTTTATTCCATGATAACCATCCTGGGATCCTTGGAAAAGCAATATCATCTGTCATAGAAAAGCATCTGAGCTGAGGCTCAGGAGAGAGACCACTTTGAGACCTTGGGTCAGTGTGTGGGAGGAATGTTGTGCATGGCCCCAGACCTTTGACACCCAGACCTGATTCCTGCAGGTCTCTGCATCAGACAAAAAAAGGTCACTTAGGATGGCTTTTCCAGAGAGCATGAAGTCCAGTGCTATCCCACTCCTTTTTCATCCCCTAATTAACTGTGTTGGGAGTCTAGTCTTCTCAGAGTGCAAATAGCTGTCAGAAGTGCAGCGACATGAGCACGTTTGGGTTTTAGTTTGGGAAGGAGCAATCTATCAGGGACTACACACAAATCTGTTAGAGAAACAATGGAAATCTTCCCTTTCCCCTTCTCATCACCTTCCTTCTCCATTTCCTGGCACTTATTCCACCATAGGCTATCTTCATGTTGATTCTCTGGAAGGGCTGTCCCTGGTCAGTGTTTCCTACAGTTCTCTGTTTTTTCCTTCCAGTGCTGCCAAAATTTGAAGTGATCTTTGAGGTGCCAAATCAGATTTATGTGCTAGATAAAACCTTCCCGCTCCGGGTATGCGGCAGGTGAGAATTTTGCTTGGAGTCATGGCCCTGTGTTACTTTCTGGCCTGATGAGCACGAGGCGGCTAGGTAGTCATGAGGAGCTCCGGGGAAATTTATTTACCCTTCAGTTACAGGAGGCCAGAATCTTCCATGGCAGTTGTTTGCATCCTGATGCAACACAAAAAAATTCCTATAACTATCCTTCTGATACTCTAATGCCCTTTTTCTAAAAACACTCCACAAGTCTTTATACACAAAACCTTGGGGAACAACCTACCCTTTGACAAGCAGCCATTTGTGGGGCAGAACATGGCTGATGTTTGTGTTCATCTCCCTGCAGAACAAACCCATGGGAAATGAAAGGAAGCTTTTCCAGGTTATGCTCTAGAGGAAACTAGGGAGAAGCAAAAAGGAATTGCCCCAGGAACAGTCCAAGGACAGTGCTAGGGTTAACAGCCTCATGTAAAGGTCCTTTCTTAATGAAAGGCACTTTCTTAATTGCCCATGCTTCTGCTTGTAAGATGGTGCATGCCTTCAGCATATCCTGCGGTTATTGCAGGTGATGCTGATGTAAAGTGCAGAGCTCTGTGCTGAGTTAGCACATACAACACTCTGATTTCCCAGAATAGTTTAGTTTGGCACTAATTATATCACAGAGCCCTTGATCTCCCATCACTGCAGTGTCCTAGCCTGACCCTGCTTACTGGGTCAGAGATCCTGGGCCTGCTGTGTGGCTGCCAGTCTTGTGCTATATTGTGATATCCGTGAATAAGTGGTCTCTGGGGCGATGCAAAGCAAGCCCTGTGTTCTCTCACTGTGTGTGACTGTCTCTTCTTTTCCCTCCTCGCCCAAAACAGATACACCTATGGGAAAGGCATCCAGGGGATGGTTCATGTGAGCCTTTGTCAGAAGATAGCCCCATTCCTGCCCAGTGCTTCGAAACCTGACCTCTGTCAGGAATTCAACAACGAGGTGAGATGCTTAGCAGGAGCTGAGCTGTATTCAGAGACATCTGTGCTCAGCCCCAGGGTAAGGCAAGGCTGCTGGAGGCTTTAGATGAAATAATAGTGATGTTACCCTGTGGTTTTGGCTCCTTGGCCAGTGGTCTACTGGTGCTGCCTCTTAGTAACTGTGCCTGCTGACTATGCATCATGGTGAGCATCATGTGCCTGCTCCACATCCTGGACTGCTATTTCAAAAGGCGAGCTTCCTGAGAGCAGGGATTTTGCGCTGCTGTTTCTGTGCCATTTGGGTAACTTCTAATGTAAATGCCTGGCTCAGACCTTGTTTCATCTCTCTGTACTTTCAGACAGATGAGATGGGTTGCTTCTTCACAAATGTGAGTCTGTCCTCCTTCAGTCGAGACTTTCGGTACTATCAGGACAGCATAGTTGCAGAGGCCTCACTGGTGCAGGATGGCACAGGTAACTCTGGAAACATCTCTGGTGGCTGGGAGGAGGCATATGAAGATGCGTGAATCTTACCAACAACACCGGAGACTTTCAGGCTAGCAAGGCCTCTGAGCTTTCTGAGACAGTTGGGACCTGCCATCTAACCTCACAGATACAGACAGAGCCAGCAGTTCTGATGGCATGACACATTCACTCTGAGTGCCTGCCGTCTCAGATGGTGAAGCCTAGGGACCTCTCTAAGGGCTAGAAGTAAGTGGGAGGAAGACTAGATACCCAGAGCCCTGGGCAGATCATCTACGTGGTATGAAATGCAACTGAACACGTGCATCAGTCTTACCAGGGGGTTACTCTGCAGGGGAAATTGCTGAGGGGTGCTTGGCTGCCTTGCTCCCTCCCTTATGTTTCTGTCTCGCTGCTTTCATTCAGAGATGCATGTCAATGCTTCCCACAAATTACTCATCTCCAAGACTGGCGGGATGGCCTTGTTTGATGATGTGAATTCTTACTACCACACTGGAGAGATGTACAGGGGGAAGGTAATTCCCAGTTACAGTCCTTTGGAGGGGAGAGTGTGAGCAATGCCTTCACAGCAACTCTTACCTAGCGTCTTTTCTGATGTTGCCTCCAGCCTGGGGCTTGGGAGGGCATGAATGCATCCCAGAGACAAAACTCTTGAATTGTCAAAAGTAAGAATAACACCCAAGACTGCCATTTGCCAAAAAACACTTGAGTAGCAGCAGCTATGGGGATATATATGTGGGGTGCAAACCCAAACATTTGGAATTTCAGCTGCTGGGGGGCCGCCTTCTGTGAAGGGGTAGAGAGCATGGGCATGAATGAACACAGTAGTGCAAATGATAATAGGAGGTGACTAGTAGCAATGTTGATAATACTGTTAGTGACTGAAAGGGTGACCTTGCTGTCTTTGGAAATGCTGTTCCCTACTTGAAGAAGCAGGAGATTCTGTCCACTGATTAGACTCCTCTGCACTTTTCTTGCTCACCACCATGTTCTCAGATTAAAGTCATCAACTACCAAGGCAAGGCACTGAAGGACAAAAAAGTCCTCCTTGCAGTACGTTGTGGTGAACGGCAATTTAAGCAGAAGTACATCACTGGGGACTCTGGGACAGCTTCATTTAGCCTGAACACAACTGCTTGGAACAGCACCTCGGCCTCCTTGGAGGTAAGTGAGGAAGGGTCTGTCTTCTTGGCAGGGGTATGCATGCATCTCAGAGCTATTTACTGCCCCACAGACAACTCCCTCATTCCTTCATGAAGGACAGTAATTCAAACCTGAAACACCTCAGCATCGTCTGGATGTTGGCTCCCTCTGAGAGCTTATTCTCTGGATCCCAGTTGCTTTCCTCATGAACTCTCCACACAGAGACCTGTGCTATGGTGTTGCTCAGACCTGATATGAGCTTCTTATCAAGCCACAGCTAGGGTGATTTGCAGTTGACTTGCATAACTAGAGAAATTAACTCTTTGGGTTTTTTTTTTTTTTTTTCTCACCAGGCAAGTGTACTGCATCAAGATTTGGGTAGAGAGCCTGGGACAGTTGATTTGAGTTACCAGCGAGCCTCTCACTTCATACGTCCATTCTACAGCACCAGCAGGAGTTTTCTCTCTATTGTCCATGTGCCGGAAACAATGCCCTGTGGTAAAAAGCAAGCTGTCCAGGTTGACTTCAGAATTTACCAGGAGGACCTGGAACATGGGCCCAAACGTGTCATTTTCTCTTACTTTGTGAGTTTCTGGGGAAGTGCTAGTGGATGATGCCTCAAGGCACAAGATCAGCATCTCCTACAGAGTCAAGTGTGGTATTTGATAGATTTGGCTCAGCCCAGGACAGGTAGCTCATCCAGCCATCATGGGGCTGGATCCTGGTTTTGATCCTGGGGCTGCAATAATAGCAAGAAAGGCAGCACTTTTCTTTTGGGCTCTGCACAGGTGCAGGGTAGGTCTTGGTCTTACCTGTCCTCCCCTAAGTCTCCTGATCCCCTGAACTCTCCCTGCTACCTGAGAGCAAGTAAAGCTCATATCCCTCCTCCTGCCCCTATTTAATCTCCAATTTCAGGGTTACTTTGATCTGCGTAGTGATATCAAAGACTATGTGACTGGCATTCCCTTCCCTTTCTGTATTCTTCCCTAGGTCACAGGGAAAAGAGGGATAGTCCACGCAGGTCAGAAGACTGTTTGGGTTGGGCTGCCAAGAAGTAAGTGCACTCCCCTGTTTCTTGTCTAGCAAGCACTCGGTGGTCTGTGGCATCCCATCTTATTTGGATATGTGGCATAAGCCTCTTTGCAATTTAGAGCTGGCTCAACACTTTTGTGTTGCATCAGAGCAGCATGCCTTTCCACCTTTCATGTTTCCTTTACCCTCCTGTTTCCTTTACCCTCCTGCTTGTTATGAACGTAACAATATTCAGCATTTCCCAGCCCATAGGCTTATCCTCTGTTGTCTTCATTTTCAAAGTCCTCTTTTGCTGCCCCTGCAAGCGGCATGAAACTATAGCCTTACCCTCTACCAAAACTCTCCTGCTTTAATTTGCAATTGTGTGTACAAATAATCTGAGTAGTTAGGATGCCACAGCTTGTCGTTTTGATGGGTGTTGACTCACTGTTGTCTACTTCTCCAGCTCTTTTTTTTTAAAACCTAAATTATAAGTGCTTTGGGACAAAGGTCACCTCTTTGTTGGTGGTGGGATGGGAGATGTTTGTTGACAGCAGGCTTTGAAAGATATCTGAGACTCTCGCTCTTTGTGGAGCTAAGCCTGAACTCCAAAGAGCTGTTTCATCTCCTTGAGGCAATGAACAGAACCAGGAAGAGTCTTGCTGGTCTTGAATACCAGATCCAAAGATGTGCTGATTGTTTCAGTGGTTTCCAGAAATCTCCTTGGTCCTGAAAGACTTAAGGAAAGAAATTAAACAGGCACATGCAGAATGGCAAAAGCTGATCAGAGTCCATTTTCACTACCAAATCTACTTTCTCTTCTTCCCTCTCTCCTCCATCTAGTGCTGAAAGGCTTCTTCTCCATCCCTCTTACCTTCAGCTCGATCTATGCCCCAGCTCCAAGACTTGTTGTTTATGTTATCTTCCCTAATGGAAAAATCATCGCTGATTCTGCCATCTTCAGTGTCTCCATGTGTTTCAGAAATAAGGTAGGATTTGTATCTGAGGCCATGACTAAATGTGTGAGAGTGTATCTGTCTGCTGCAATGAAAGAAGAGACTGAGGAATACATAATACGTGTAGCTGTGTGTGGCTGATACTGTGGGGATGCTGTCACGTGAATTGCAGTACATGAATGGTGAAATGTGCTGTGATATATGGAGCAAGTATGTGCTGAGCTTTGTGAAGGCTGCTGCAATGTTTGGGAAAGGCAGAGAATTGCTGTGTCTATCTCCATAGGCTTGTATAGCAACTGCAACCCAGTAGGTTCACAGCCCAGCACAGGTTATTAGTGTGATTCCCAGGGGAGCTCAAGGCTGCTCTGCTGGTGCAGCAGACACTTAGGCTTGTTAGTATGTGGTGTTGGGAAGACAGCTGAAAGTGGCTGATGGAAGAAGTGGATTTTTACTGGCCACCTAGAAGGGGCTGAGCGCTTGTGGTCATTGTGACATCCATGGGAATCTACTTTCTTGGTTGTGTCTTTCACTCCAAAGATGAACTTCTGAGGACTGGCATTACCCCTGCTCCACAGCTGTTTATCTCCCATGGACAGTCAGATTCAGGCAAAACCAAGAAGTGCTTCAGGAAACTGAGACCAACCCCACAAAGAGCCTGGAGATAAGGACTAGGCTTATTTTTGATCTGGGGCTCAAAAGGAGCAGAAAGACAGCTGTATAAGGTGTGTGATCCTGGCTGGCAGGTTTACTGGGTAAAGAGAGGGCTGTGTTCTGACACAGGAATGTCTCCAGTATTGTGAGCTGCTCACACTGATGGTTCCCCCCCTCTGCCATCTTTCCTGTTACAACCTCAGTGTGATGTTTCTTTAAATACCTCCTGGGGGTCCTTGGGAGATTCCTCGAGTTTCCATCCAAGGCAAGTCCTTGGAAACTCTCTTCACGTAGGTCCCTTCCCCACTCAGGAAGTGGTAGGGTGGCCAGCATCAGCAATGTCACTCAGGTATTGCCTGTATTCTTCCCATGCAGGTGGAGCTGGGCTTCTCAACATCAGAGACTCTTCCTGATTCAGAAGTTGGTCTCTACCTGCTTGCAGCTCCTGGGTCCAAGTGTGCTGTCTGGGCTGTGGATCGGAGCGTCCTTTTGCTGAAGCCAGGAAAAGAGCTCAGCAGCTCCTTGGTGAGTGAGCCTGCTCCCACTTCTTCCCTTCCCTTGTACTGACATGAAGAGGGAGGGAGGGAGGGACGGAGACAGGCCATTGCATCTGTGTAGACCATATTTCTCAAGGATCTCAAAGTACTGCCCAGAGGGATCAGAAGCGCTCTCACCATACCCAATGGCATGGGTAAGGATTAGGGGGCATGCGTTAAGAAAGAGGTTGAACATCACTCAGTGCACCAGTGGTCAATCAGTGTCTATTGTTCTGTCTCGTGTTCGGTTCAGCAGGTTGTGCTGGCTCTATGAGAGGAGAGCCGGGGAAGAGTGACAGTGAGCCTGGGCTTTCTGGCACGCGTTCATGCACGGTAGCTGGGAGTGATTCAAACAGGCATTGGATGTATGACAGGAAGAGAATGCCAGGGGGGGTTTTTTGTGCTGATTTTGTTTTTTTTCTTTTTCTTGCTTTCTCAGATCTATGGGCTGTTCCCATCAGTTTATAGCTCCAGGTATCCTCGCCAAGTGTTTGAAGATGATCATTCCTGCGGGTTCCCAAATTCTGATGAGCCTGATGTATTTACAGCATTCAGGGTAAAAATGGTTGATTAGGTGGGTTGGGATAATTCAGGAATTGAGGGAAGTGTGGCCTCCTGATTTTACCAGTATCCTAGGGATGGCGTTACAGACAGTAGAGGGAACAGGTCCAGTTTAGGCCCTTGTAACTCACTTGTTATTTGAATAAGCAAATTGAACTGTTTACCAAGAAGAAATTGATGTATGGTGTCGTGGTTTAACCCCAGCAGCCACTTGCTCACATCCCCCCCCTCCAGTGGGATGGGGGAGAGAATTGGGGGAAGAAAAAAAAGTAAAACTCATGGATTGATATAAACATAGTTTAATAGGACAGAAAGGAAGAAAATAATAATTATAATAATAATAAAATGGCAATCATCATAATAAAAGAATTGGAATATACAAAACAAGTGATGCACAATGCAATTGCTTACCACTCACCAACCGATGCTCAGTTAGTTCCTAAGCAGCAATCCCCCCAGACCAAGTCCCCCCAGTTTATATACTGGGCATGACGTCACATGTTATGGAGTACCCCTTTGGCCAGTTTGGGTCAGCTGTCCTGGCCGTGTCCCCTCCCACCTTCTTGTGCCCTTCCAGCCTTCTTGCTGGCTGGACATGAGAAGCTGAAAAGTCCTTGGCTTAGTATAAACACTACTTAGCAACAACTGAAAAGTCAGTGTGTTATCAACATTATTCTCATACTGAACCCAAAACATAACACTGTACCAGCTACTAGAAAGAAAATTAACTCTATCCCAGCCAAAACCAGGACGTGTGCTTGCTGCACTTTGGTTGTGTGATTCAGAGGGCCAAGGATTATTGGATACTTGAATTTGATTTCACATAGTTTGTTTAATCTCCATAGCATAAGCAATTGCACTCTGCAGGCTGAGAAGGCATAGTACCTAAATGACCAAGTGTTTGAAAAAGAATAAATTTGTCTGACTCAGGCCAGATGAATTTGCTCAGAAGACCTCGCTGCCCATTGCTGAGGGTCTGAATAATTCCCTCTTTAAATGAAGCAAGAGAATACTTTGCCAAGCCAGAGGACAGCCAAGTCCCCACTGCATCAGGGGACAAGAAGGCACAGGGTAGAGGGCAGAGAGAAGACAAGCTTCTGGTGCATCAGTTCTTTTTTTCCTACAGGAAATGGGGTTGAAAATTATGTCCAACACCAATATTAGGAGACCCAGAGAGTGTCCAACCACTCCATTGACAACTATGCTGCAGGAAACAGGAGTGTTTACTTCCAGGCCCCTCTTGACGTTTGTCCAGCCCCATAAAGCATATAACAGTAAGCATTTGCCAACTGTTTCTTCTTACATGGGATGCTTAGTCTTTCAGGTGAAAGCAGACCTGGGTTTGAGCTAAGAGGCAGTACTTGCTGTAATTGCAAATGAAGAAAGAGTGTTCCCTGGCCCTAAACCTGTTGTTGTGCTAGTGTGAGGCTGCCTGAAATGAGGCTACTTTGGAAATGTTTGTGAGCTGTCTGGATCCCAGGTCTTACCTCTGAGGTGAGGGAATGGTTGCCCTTCCCATGGTGCCTACAAATGCAAGTAAGGCCCAAAGCACCTCTGTCATTTGAAATGAGGCAGGAGATTTTAAAATATGGGACAGCACCTTCTGTTCCAGTGCCGTGCTTCCCAAGAGTTGACTGGATGACCTGCAGCCTGAGCTGGGCTGGAGCTCCTCAGCTCTAAACCAGGGCCTGAGGACCCTGTGGTGACTGGGTCTTTGTTATTTCCAGCAGAGCATCTGTCAACATCTACCTATCAGCCCACTATGTTTTCACCTCTTTCTTCAGCTGAAGATAAAGTACATAAGCATTTCTCCAAAACATGGATATGGGATTTGTATTCTGTGGGGTGAGTAAACTGAGTAGTGGGGATCTAGTCTGGGTGGCTTAGTGTGACTGGGAATGGCAGCAGATACAACTGAGTTTAGATCCTAAGGGGCTGAGGAAGATGCCTAAGGTCATATGTCGTGGGGCTCATACCAGTCAGGCTGTTTCTTGTTGGAGCTGATATCTGCATTGAATGCATTTTCCTCTACTAGATGATCATACAGAGGTATTGCCCATCCATGGGAGGTGGCTGGCATGGGAAGATAGGAAAGCAGGTGTGGTGCAGCAAAACAGCTTGGTTTACTGCCTACACTCTGCTTGTGGTAGCCCTGTGGGCTGGCATTTCCCAAACTGTGCTCACAGGATGTATCCTGGGATGCAGGGGAATCTGATCTCCACAGAAGTCCTTCACAGGACTGGGAGTTGTGTGTTGCAAGAAAGGCTCAGTGAGTAGCCAGGGTCTGCTGAGGGAGCTTTTGGAGATTTTTAATCTCTGACTTTTAAGAATTCCTTGTCTGGAAACTGGAGTCTGCTTAGGCCAGATGTTCCCACATCTGCCCTCTCCCACCTCCACTGTCCTTCCAGCTACATCCATCTCTTCATCCCCTAGCAGCAGATACTCCTATGTGATTTGTCCACCAGGCTGATCTGAGCAACCAAAGGTCTCTATGTCGTATGTGTTGCCTTCCTGTATGTGCCTGGCAAAAGTGAATGTCTCCAGTTACTGGAGTCAAATAATATCATTAGCTTTAGCTAGGACTGTTTTTATGTCTGCTGTGGTAGCAGCCACAGAACAGTCTGCTCTTCTCAGAAGTTGTGATGTGGGCACAAGGCAAGTCTCTGCCCTGTCTTCATGTTGGACTTTAAGCTGTCAGTGTCTCACAGGAAGGTGAATGGCTGGATCTGTCTCTTCTGCTAAGTTCTACTGAAGCTGAGCCAGTCCTGTTGTTCTTCTGGCGTCTGGTTCTCCATCCCTAGGCCAGGAAGAATAAAACTGCTGACATATGTAAACCATTTTTAGATGTGCAAAGGGGCAAGTGCTGTCTGAGAAAAGCACTGGGTGTGATTGATGATATCTTGCAGCCATGTAACCTATTGTCAGAAATGTTCTGTTGATGTTAAGTATCTGAGGCCGTGGTCCCTACTTCTACAAGGACCTACTTGTAACCCTACAAGGGCTACAAGTTCAGCAGAGGTTAGGGGTTAGTCTGAGATTGGGGGATGGGGTGCACTGGAGAGAACGGCACAGACCAGGTCATCTGGTGCTGCATGCAGCAAGATTCAGTTAAATGCTTCTGTTGATGTCTCCTTCTTCTCAGGCCCAGTGGGAACAAGAATGTCACTGTCACTGTGCCTGACACCATCACAGAATGGAAAGCAGGGATGTTCTGCACAGGACATCATGGCTTTGGACTTGCTCCAACCTCCAGTCTGCTTGTTTTCAAGCCCTTTCTTGTGGAGCTCACGCTGCCATCTTCTGTGATCCAAGGTGAGACCTTCATCTTGAAGGCCACAGTCTTCAACTATCTGCAGCGATGCATGAAGGTAGGTGAGCCTTGATAGCCTCTGCAGGTTATGGGCGGCGGGTAGGAGATGGCTGAAATCTACAGCCTGTGATGTTTATCTTGTTACCACCTGCCATCCCTGCTACCCCTTCAGATCCAAGTTACCCTGGAGGAGTTTGCACACTTCCAGCTGAAGCCATGCAAAGGCTGTGTCTACAGCAGCTGCTTATGTGCTGGTGAAGCTAAGACCTTTCAGTGGAGTGTCACAGCTGAGCAACTGGGTGAGAAGAACAGGGAGGTGGGGTGGTGGAATTGGGAAGGCATGAGACCAAGGTGGGGATGTTTTGTAAGAGCTGATGTGGAGTGAGGACATATTTGCCCTGTTAACGAGAGAGTACTTGTTTGCACTCATCCTAAGATCATTACTTGCAAGTCTGTGCTAGGAGGTACAGAACTGTTTAGGGCTCTGATCCAATTTTTTGTTGTCAGCAGGTGACTTCTCTTGTATTAGTGGGAAGTGCTTCCTCAGAAGATGTTTTATGCACTTAAATGTGTGTTACTTTCAGGGCTCATGAACATCACCCTCAGCACAGAGGCTGTGGCCACTGAAGAACTCTGTGGTGAAGAAATACCATTTGTCCCAAACCAAGGACAGAAAGACATGATCATCAAACTCCTTCTAGTCCGGGTCAGACAAGCTGTTCTGTTACCTAGACATAAAAGTGGTCTTTGTGCAATTCCCAGATTTTGTGCGGGTTAATAGCAAGTTACCACTTGCTATTCAAGGTGTGTAACTAGAATCTCAGGGCCTGAGCTGGGCCAAACCATGAGGGCCTATGGATGTGAGAGGTAGAGGGGTGTCCTGTATTTTAAATATGTACACTCTTTTATCTCTTCACTCCTGAGCTCTCTGCTGAATCTTACAGTATCAGTTTCACAGACATTCAGAAGTTATGATATTCTGAAAATGTCGTGTTTTCTTATCTGAAAAGAAATTGATTGACAATAATTTACATTTTTATGTGATAGTGTTGTTACTCTAGCTGACTCTCCAGCTTGAACCAGCATTTTGTCCGTATCTATTTCTAATCCACTTGTAATCCTGTTTCTCTCTTGTGTGCTCATTACAATGCTACTTTCATGTGCTCCAACAGCCAGAGGGAGTGTTGGTAGAAAAGGCTCACAGCTCCATCCTGTGTCCCAAAAAAGGTAGAGGGATTGTTTTCTTCTTTCACCCTTCTCATCCCCCGCTTCCTGCCTAACTGCCTTCTGGGTCTTTCCACTTGTTGAAATATTTTCTCTGTCAACATGACCAAGCTACAGAAGCATACTCTAATTGTAGTGCCAGCTAGAGCTTCCCCTGGGTAAGGATGTGGGGAGGTCCAATCTTTCAGCATCAGCATCCCTGACACTAATGTGACAGCTTAAGACCATTTTCAGTTGTGGTAATAAAACCAGACTACTGAACATGGCAAGGCTGGAGGACATGACTTAGGATTGCTGTTCCTGTCTTGAATTTTGGGGTGTATGACGGCCGTTAGCAGATTTTGAGAGCACGAGGTGCATTGAGAAGGCATGCCTGCAACTGAAATCTGAAATGAGATGGAGCAACTTATACAGAGAAAAGCAGGTGGCTTTGACCACAGAGGGTTTCCAGGAGAAAATCCTCCTAACCTCTTTAGAAGGAAGGCTGTTAGGATAGTGCAGTTACAATGAGGTTTGTGGAGGAAGTTGAGGGTGGAATGGGACAGAGTTTTTGAGGTGATCTGCAACCTCTGTGACAAGAAAATGGGGTGTTACCACAGAATAGTCTTGAGCAGTTTCTGGGGATTTTAAAGGCTGTTTTCATCAGAATCTCTTTTTCTTTGTCCTCCCCACACACTTTACCCCACCGGTGTCAGGGAATCCAGCGCAGGAGTCTGTGTCCCTGATGTTGCCTCTAAATGTGGTTGAAGGTTCGGTCAGAGCCACAGTCTCAGTCACCGGTAAGGAATTCAGCTATGATAGTACCATTCCAAATCCCGTATCTCTTGAGTTTAGCTCTAGGAGAGGTCAAACCTAGAGCCCCCCCCAACCTTTCTGAGGTTTCCAAGGCTCCACTGTCACCTTCTTCCTATGCATGTGGCTGCGTTTCCTGATTCCCGATAACCTAAAAGACTCAGCAAGAGAGAGAGTGTTCTGTTTATGGGCTTCTCCAGCCAGGGTGGGAATGTGTACAGTCTGTATGGAGGGCACAGTGGAAGTGATAAGCTGGCTGGACAGAGGTGCCTCCCCACTGCTGTGCTGGGGCTATCTTGCCTGTTGCACTGCTGGGAATGGATAATGGTTAGGAGGAGGTGATTCCCCAAGCCTCCTGCCCAGGAGGTGGTCAGGGTGCCTATGCTTTGTTCCAGGTGACCTTATGGGGCTGGCACTGAAGAACCTGGACCATCTGGTGCAGATACCCCACGGCTGTGGGGAGCAGAACATGGTGCTGTTTGCCCCCATTGTCTATGTGCTGCAGTACCTGGAGAAGACAAAGCAGCTGACCCCTGAGATCAAGATGAGGGCAACAGGATTTCTACGCAATGGCAAGTACAACAGACCCACTTTGCTCCTCTGCCTTCCCCTGTGTCCAGCCTACTAGTGGTTCTGGGTGCCTATTCCTCTTCCACCCAGAGCACTCAACCACCCCATTCCCTTCACAGTGATTTCATTGCAAATACTCTTTTGAGCAGTAATGTCCTATCCTGCTTCCCAGGGTACCAGATACAGCTGCAGTATCAGCACCCTGATGGTTCCTACAGTGAATTTGGTACCAAGGATGAGTATGGTAATACTTGGTAAGCCCTGGGCTCTCTCCCTGCTGTCTACCTGCTCTCTGACAGCCTGGAGGTGGGCAGCTTTCTGCTTCCAGCATTGAGTCCTTTCTGTCCTACTGGACCCAAAGTGTTCCAGATACTTTGTGGGCTAGGGCACTCCAGGAGTATGCAACTGTCCTTGGGCTGAACTGTCCTTGGACCAGCAAATCAGCAATAGCACAACAATAGGTGAGGAAAGACCCACCAGTTTCAAGCTCCCACTTTTTTTCTTTTTCCATAACTTCTGCTTAGACTCTTCCTTTCCACTCATTTTTCCCTCTCTCTTTCACTCCATCTCTTTCTGCTTCTGTCTTCCCTTTCTCATGCCTTTTTTTCTGTTCTCTCCCCAACCAGGCTGACTGCATTTGTGGTTAAATGCTTTGTCCAAGCCAAGCCGTACATTTTCCTGGACAACAGGACCATCCAAGCTGCTCTCATCTGGCTGGAGTTCCACCAGCTTCCCAATGGTTGCTTCAGAAATGTGGGCCAACTTTTCCACACAGCCATGAAGGTAGGAGCCAGAGCACTTTGAAGGACAACTCAAAGCAGTTCTTGACAAGTGTACTGGTAATTGTTTATTTCACTTTCCTGTGTTGTTCTGCTTTCTTGCGTGGGAGCAAGCCGGGGATAGGTGGGACTTTTGCTAAAAAGCTTCAGGTCTTTGTGTATTAACTTTCCCAGCTTTTTCGATGTTTATGCTTTTTGTAGGGAGGTGTGGATGGGGAAGTCCCCTTGGCTGCCTACATCACTGCTGCATACTTGGAGGCAGGAGAGTCACCAGAGGTAAATATTGGGGTTCTTTGCCATGCTCTTGCCTTAAAAGCTGAATCCTGAGAACTTAAGTGGTGTCACTGAGGCAGGCAACAGAGCGTCTTGGAGAGGCTTGTGGTCAAAGTAATAGGGTGGGGGAGGAAGAAATTACCACTTTTCAAGAAAAAGCCTCAACTATCCCTTGAGGAGGACATTGCTGGCAGGGAAGAAGGTGAGGTTAGACTACTGGGTACCATTGGAGTTCATGGTGAGATACTTTGCCCATTCCCCAAGCTTTGGCTGCTCATTCCTGCTCCCCCCTGCTTCTTCCTCCCATCCCCTTGCTACCCTTACACAGCTGAGAGCTAATGGTGAGTTGTTAGGGAGGAGAGGTGGGTGTAGCTGCTCCTACAGTCAAGTAAATAGACATAATGACATTTTTAATACGTTTTAGCTTCACAAAAAGTGGAAGTCTGGGAAAGGAGTGCTGTAGGGCAGTTGGAATTGCACACGTAACTAATAACATTAAGAGGGAACTCAGAAGTGCTAAGGATCATAACTAATTACTAGACTCTGTGGTACTGACAAGTAAAAAATATAATCAACTTGATGGAGAAATGTGATTGCTATAGACTTTGAGAAGCAAAGTTCTCTGGAAATAAGAAAAGTAAGTGAAAGAGCAGTGCTTTTCATTGCAACTGAAAGCAATGGGCTTAGGAAAAAAAGGGAGAGAGTTGGAAATTAACCTTCTTTCTGGCAACAGATGTCCTTCAGGTCACTTTTTTCATTGCAAGGACAATTAAGGTTGGAACAGGTTGCCTAGCAAGGTTTAGTTGTCTCCATCATTGGACATTTTCAAGACTGGACAGGAAAAAACCCTAAGCAACCTGGTCTGATCTCATAGCTAACCCTGCTTTGATCAGGAGGTTGGATTAGAGACCTTCTGAGGTCCCTCCCAGTCTGAATTATTCTATCATTTGGTAATTCTATGAACTGTCAAGTTTTGGCTGACTTTTTTGGAGGAGGCTTTTCATGAAACTGAATGACAAATATTTGACACATACTGTGCTCTGCAGCAGAATGAAACAAAAGGACAAGAACCTTCATCCTGGTAGAAAATAAACAAAGCGTTTATTGTAGGTCTTAAGAACCAGTTTTGTCATTTGGGAAGGGAAGCAAAGAGTTACTGTGAGAAGAGACAGACTGTGCTCTAAATCCATAGGTAAATTCCTGAAAGGGAGACAAACAGGACCTCAAAGCAATTTGCATGATGGGCTAGTAGAAGGCACTGTCCAGAATGAATCCACAGAGTGTTACTTAGTGCTCTGACAGTGGTGATAGAAAATCTAGGCTACCGCAAGGTAGGAGACCTCCTGGAATTCCTCATGCTCTGGAGAAGATGGCAACGGTATTGTTAGTTCAGAAGATTGTCCATGGAGTGAGGAATGCTTTGTTGCAGCAGCAGATTTGTGGATGTGAAAGTAACCAGACAGTTATTCAGTTGGACATACATGCCTAAACCATCGTTTTTAGATAAAATGGTCATGATGATGAAAGACACTCAGAAGTAACAATGAATAGGTTAAAATACAAGTCTCAAAGAGTTATCCTAGCCCCAATGAAGGAATTTGCTGAGTAGGTCTGGGGGTAGATGAAGTGGGAAACACAAAGCTTGCCATAGCACCCAGGAAAAGAGTGTCCTTGAGTGGGTTATAAATGCTTTTACAAAGAATACACACTCACTGGAGGTCAAAATTCTGAGAAAGACTTTGAGGATGTCCTGCGAGGGCTAATGCACTCAAGGTGTTCAGAACAAATCCTACTTTCCCTTACAAGCATATCTAAAAGGCTCATGAAAGTTGTTAGGGGTTAAAATGGAGGGAAAAGGTTGGAGATATTTTACACTGTCCTGAATGAACCAATATTAAAGCATGGTTTGCATGACAAAAAATCTAGGCAAAGAGCTCTCTACCCCCACTCTGTGTTGGAAATTGATGTCTTGGAACAAACCAGATTGTTTACATTGACTGGAGAAACAAATGTCATGTTGTAGAGGAGCAGTTTCTAGCCTGCACATGACTGCTCCCGCGGAGGCTAACTGCTTCTGTACCATATGCACTTAGGACTGCTATTGTCAACACCAAGATGAGCACACTAAGTGTGAAAACACTTCCAGTGCAGTGGCACCCTCAGTTCTTGTGTTAGATTCACCACAAGACACCAGAGCCAGATGGGTTATAATACATGTCAGACTGTTCCTAGACAAGGTATTAAGATGTATGATAACTGTCAGCACTTCTCAGGTGGTACATCAAGTGTTTTCACTTGAAGTTTGGTAGTTGTACAAACACTAGTGCGTTACCTCTATTTTAACTGTCTGGGAGAGTGAGAGATTTAAGAAGGGAAAGGAATAATAAAGGAGCATCTAAACAAATTAATGAACTTGCTGTAATCCCTACTTAGCTCTATTCAATTACAGAATAGAAAGGTTACTGTGATGCTTGCAGTTATAGCATTTAAGAGCAGTAAACAGAAAAGTAGGACTTACTGAAATGGTGGAAGCTTAGCTTAGTGCTTCTGCTGGGCTTTAGCAAGAGGCAAGCAACCAAAAAGCTGCAGTTGGATCCTGGGACCTTTTGGTACTGCATGAGTAGATATTAGAAGCATTTCTGAGAATTGGTGGCTGAATCCAGCACTAGTACTCCACCATCTAGAGAGCACAAAGATGACACAGGCACTACCTTTTCTCTCTAGAAGGGAAAGAGGTGAGGAGCATGTCACATGTCAGAATAAATCTTAAATGTTGCCCTTGTGTGATCCTTACTGTACTTAACCAAGAGGCCACTGGAAGAGGGGAAACCACAAAGTGCTGTAGATGTACAGATGGGACAGGCAATCTCTGCGAGCCTTTGGCTCATGTTTAGAATAGCATAGCTGAATGCTGGAATACAATGCTGCTGAGACCAGTGGGTTTCTGTCTCCTGCCAACACCAGTACTTCTGTTTCAGGGGAAACTGGAAATCCCAGTGACCTTGTAAGGCACTGTAGAGGTGAATTGAACACAGTAATCTTGGTCAGCAGGCTGTGCATAAGCATTTGCAATTGTGTGTTTTTGCTCTTGTTGTGTTCAGACTTGGAAAGTAAGACATGGTGGTGTTATTCCAGCAGTAAGGGAATTCAGTTAATTGAGAGCACTGCTGAAACCCATGACCAGCTCAGGGAGGGTCTGTCAAGCACCTTGCAGTAAGGGCTAGAGACACTGCTTACTGGTGCTGCACTGATAGAAGAGTGCAGGCTCAAGCACAGAGACACCTGGGTGAGTGTATGGAGTGCTTTCTGTACTGGCACATGCTAATGCATCCTTCTGCTTGTGTCTCAGTGTTTGCCTGCCTCAAGTTTGTCTGTGACCAACGCCCATGTAACTCTTCTCTGTAGAGTACAGTGGTGCACAAGGCTCTGGGCTGCATTGCTCCTTCCCTTCCCAAAGCTGCCAGCACTTACACCCAGGCCCTGCTGGCCTACACCTTCGCCCTGGCTAAGGACTCTCAACGCACGCAAGAGCTACTTGATATGCTTGATCGAAAGGCAATCAGAGCAGGTATGGGAACCTCACTGCCAGATGAACATCAGAGAAGGGATGAGTGACCTTTCTGAGCCCTTGGTTACATGCAACCTGGAAGGACCATAGCCTTCCCCTCTAGGTCCTTCACCAAAGAGAGTTTTTAGACAGCCAGTCTATGAATGCAAGGTATGTGCTGGCAATACTGTGGTGTGGGTGCTGATTTCCTTCAAATTTCTTGCCCTTTTCTGGTACCCAAAGTGGAGGTTGGGCTCTGAGAGAAGTGGGCTTTCTTATGCAGGACTGCAGAGCACCAGAGAGGGAAGCAAGCTGGCAAGCTGCCCCGCTTCTTGTTAGTCCCTGACCCCCAGGACTGGCTCATGGGTAGCTAGCTAGTATGAGGTAGTTAGTGGACCTGGCAAACAGGATGATGGAGAAGTTGGACATCTGGGGTGTAATGTGTATGCAGATTATTGGCATATTATTTTTTGTGTATCAGTTTGGTGTGTAATATGGAGTGTTGGGCATTGCAAAATACATGGGATTGCAGTTCACCCAGTGACATGATGACCCAGCCAAGAGGTATTACTCAATGGTCTTTGCAGACACAAGCCACTGTGTCTCCTAGGCCTCAAGATTTCTTTCCTGACATCCCTCAGTGTCAACTACTCCCGTCCTTTCCCAGGTGGACAGATCCACTGGAGTCAGACCTCATCCAAGTCCAGACCCAGCACCAGCCCTTGGTCACAGCCACTGTCTGTGGATGTGGAGTTGACAGCCTACGTCCTCCTGGCCCTGCTCTCCAAGCCAAATATCACAGGGTCTGATCTCACCACAGCCTCTGGCATCATGGCCTGGCTCACCAGGCAGCAGAATGCCTATGGAGGGTTTGCCTCAACACAGGTAACTCGTGGCCAGGGAAGGGGAAGTTGCTTGGGAAAGAACCCCTGCACAGTATATGTGAATGCTTTGAGGAGAGGAGCCCTCGTATGTGGAGGTCCTCAGGACGGTGAGTTCAAGTGTCTTTGGGTCTCGGAGCTGTAAATGTAATTGTTTCTTCCCTTTCAGGACACAGTAGTCGCCTTGCAGGCCTTGGCTAAGTATGCAGCACTGACATACAGCACGAAAGGCGTTGCAGAAGTGAGGGTGAGGTCCCAGAGAGGCTTTGGGAGGAAGTTCCAAGTCTCCTACAAGAATCGGCTGTTGGTGCAGGAGGTGGCGCTGACAGAAGTCCCGGGCAAGTTCTCAGTGCAGGCCCACGGCAGCTGTTGTGTCTTTACCCGGGTAGGTTCCCACAGACCCTGCTATGACAACCCTCTGCTTATCATCACATCAAAACCAAAACTCTCTGTTGCAGCTCTATGCAAGGAAATGTGCATTAACTGTGCTCTAATCCCAGACTGTTGCCAATACAATAAATCTGTGTGCTGGAGGAGACTCAGAGACAGAATGTGTCCAAATGTGAGGACAGCGATGCTTCCATGGCTCAGAGTATTGGAGGATGGAAATGTCGTATAGTGGTCCCACTGCTGTGTGCCTCACCTGCACAGCCTCAAGGGGAAGGCTGAGGAGAAGGAGCCCCAGCTGGAAGGATCATGGAAGGTTTCCAATCTGAGTGACCTGTGTTCTGGGTACTGGAATGAGTGTGCTCACTGCATATGATTTATCCAGTCACTGTCTGCGGTCCATATTGTGAGGATTAGAGTAGTCAGTGGAAAAAAAAGGTATGATAGATGATATTGAATGAATTATCCATGTCTTATTCTGCCTTTTTGTCTCTCCTTGCAGGTGGTGCTGAGGTACAACACGCCCTCCCCACAGGTCTCCACATCCTTTGCCTTGCGGGTGAAAACTGAGCCAGTCAATTGCACCGAGGATGATACACACTCTGTTACTGTCTATGTCCATGTCAGGTGACTCTAAAGACATTGACCCACTTGGGAAGGAAAGTCAGACATGGCTGGAGGGCTGAAGGGTGCTTCTTGGCTGCAATGGAGGCACCAGGCAGTTTCAGCAGGAGGTCCAGATGGAAGATGGAGAAGGAAAGATACAAGTGTCTCTGGGGATGGGGAAGGGTTTCCAAAGGCTTTGTTTCATGCCAGGGAGAGGAGTGCAAGTATTGACCTCAGACTGGGGTTGCTCAGAGCAGTGCAGCCATCATCTGACCTCTGTGAGAGGGAGCAGTGACTGCCTTGGTCCCTGGTCCTGGCTCAGGGTCCTGCACACAGGGTATGGTAGTGGAGAGAAGGGGAAGCTGGGAGAGACTCTCGTTTTGATCTTCTCCCCCAGGTACACTGGGAAGAGATCCACTTCCAACATGGTGATCGTGGAGGTGTCCCTACTGTCTGGATTCATATTGGCTCCAGAATCCAGGATGTCTGTAAGAAGCCTGCAATCAGGATGGTGATGTGGTGTCAGTGGGACCATGCATGCCCAAGGAGAGGGGGAGGTTGCATAGGAAGGTGTTGCCTGTCTCTCTCTTGAGCAGTCTCACCATCTGCCCCACAAGAAACATGAACACATACTGTCAGCTCTCTCTTTGTGCCTTGAGGATGGTGATCCTTCTGGCCCAATTTGCTCAGCGTATCCTTGACAGCTAAGTAGCCTAGGTTCCTGTCCTTGAGTTTTGCAGGAGCTGAGTGGCCCTGCAGGGAGATTAGCCTGAAGGGCTAAGAGCCCAAAATAATTTTGGAAGTGAGTGAATGAGAACCTGCCCACTCAAGCTTAGATAAATCTTGTGGGGATGTCTCACACTTGCTTTTCAAAAGACCCAACTAAATTGCTTCCTCTGCTCCCCTGTTCCAGCTGCAGCAATGGCACTCTGTGAAAAGAACTGAGAAGACACAAGGAGGTGTTGCCATCTACTTGGACAAGGTATGTGTGTGCTACTAGAGAAGCTGTAGGAATGGAGGGCAGTGGCAGAGTTGTGTGGAGAATCCAGGACTTGGGCTAGCAGAGCAGGTTATTCAAGATTCATCTTGAAGTCCTGCCTTTGACTCCACAGAGTTGTTATTGCCTATCAGTTGGATCAAATTAAGGTGAGGAATAAAAAGAACAGCCCATAAGTGAACTGTCATTTGCTCCTCTTCCACAGCTGAGCCATAAGTCTGAGACATACGTCCTGCATCTGGAGCGGGAGATTGGGGTGACCAACCTGAAGCCAGGGCATGTCAGGGTCTATGACTACTACCATCCAGGTCAGTGTGGAACCATGGGGTGCCAGAGTTGTCTGGGTGTTTGCACTTGGTACTGTCCAAGGATAACTTAGCTCTCTCCTGTCCTTTTGCAGAGGAGCAGGCCCTGGCTGATTATAATGTCTTCTGCATCTGAGGTAGGTGTGAGTCCCTTCCTCAGCCCCCATACAGACCTAGCAGCCTTGTGATGTTTCCTCTGCAACCCAATCTCTCTCTGTCCCACAGAAGCCCTGTGTATCTCTGATTCAGCATGTTCCCTTTATCTAGGACTGTATCTGGAACTCCCTAGGCCTCCAGGAACTTTAGTCTCTGCCCTCTGTTTTCTGGACTTTGTAATGTAGTCTTTGCTGGATTGCCCTGTAGGCAGGGCATGAAGTGATTAACGTGTCCACACTGTGAAGGACTAGTTGTGTGCATTTTCTGGGACACTGCAGGGCTGTCTGGGCTGGTATAGTTTATGGGTCTGCCTGCTAGCTGAGTGGCAGCACTCATAGATGGTTTGCACTGTTCCAGAAGAAATTGCAAGCAGAATTCATGGTACTAGTTTGAGCTTACTCTGTTTGGGTATGGAGTGTCCCTCTTTCTGGGGAGGGGCTGAGGTAAAACAAGGGCACTAGATCAAACCAGAGAAATGCTTTCCTTTAGAGTCCTTAGTGAGAGCCTTGGCTCCCTAGCTGTTAGCATCCCAGAGTTAGTAATTTGGGTCATATTATTTACTGGCTGGGTTTCTCCCTCTTCCTGCTCTCATTTCTCCAAGGACTTGGTCTGCTCCCTTACTGTCTGCTGTTTCAGCCCACAGGGATCCCACTGGTGCAAGATGCCCTAGGGACGGCAGGGCTGCTGCATTATTGCTTCTGGTATGATGGGGCACGCATCACCTGGAAAGTCACTTCTCGGTGGGCTGGGGCAAATCTCAAGTTGGATTTCAGGACTAAACCCAGCCCAAGCCATCCTGCTCATCCTGACAGCTGTTTCCTGGTGAATTCTTTGGGGTGTGTGATTAATGCTGATTGTTTTAATCCAGGGATTTTCTTGCTTGTAAAAAGAGTGAAAATAAAATACAAATCACAAATCTGGGTACTGTGGTGTGTGTTTGGACTCTGTGACAGAGGATTACCTTGGAGGAGAGAGCAAAAGTAAACTCTTACAGAGAGAGTGTATCTGAACCATGTACCTGGCATTCATTTCTTCCAGCACTGGAATCCCCTCCACCAGCGTCATGCAGCCATCGGTATGGGGTGAGGACTCCTAGCCTTGCATGGAGGCTGATCCCACTGAGCATAGTCTACTGCACACAGCTGTAGCTGAGCAATAAGATCTTGGCTGATTCTGCACTTGACATGGATGTAAATCTGCCGTGCTGTCTATCTCACAGATTAGCTTTTGTCCTCCTAGCATAGTGTCCTGGTTCAGGAGGGGAGTAATTTTAGTTTCTGCACCTCCTATAATGCTGGATCTTGCACAGGACAATTCAAACACGAGTTGTCAGGCAGGGATGGTGCACCGGGATTGAACCATGACCCCTAATGAGCTACTGGAGAGTGAACAGGATCTTTGTCACATGACAAGGAGATGCAAGGGCAATTCAGTAACCAAAACCGTATGTCAAAAGTCTATCGCTGCATTTTAAAATCAAACCTCATGATTTAAGGAACTCCAGCTCATGATCTGGGATCTTCAAGCTTGGCAGTGCTATGTCCCTGTATAGACAGGTAGGTCTCCACAGACCCTCGCCAGAGCTGGCTGTGAGAGTGTGATGGCTAAGCCTAAAGTCAGGTGTAGGAGTGGAAGGTCTGGGAGGGGGCTGGGGGTTGAGGGTCCGGATTTGGCTACAGCCCTGAAAGTTCTCCAGACCAGACCCTGCAGCAAGGCTGGGATTTGTAGTGGTTTAAAGGGAGGGATTTGGAAAATGTGTTTAAATTTCAACTTTGAAGTTCCAGAGTAACTCTGAGGTCCCTGCAAGTCCCCTCTGTGAGGCAAAGACACAAGCACTGCAAGTTCTTTTGGTTAAGAGCGAACACTCTCCATAATGCACTGAGGAGATCTGCCAGCAAGGCAGGCTGCTGAAAGCCTGCTCTGTGCTTCATGTGCAGGTTAACAGGACCGGAATGAATGCATAAACTCAGCACAGCAGTTAGGTGTTACCAGTGCCCTGGGCAGTGCCAGAAGTGGCCGCGCTGAGGTTGGCTTCATTCCAGGTGTCACTTTCTTCTTCCTTCTGCATCTTTGTTTAAATAGGTGCTTTTTCCTTCTCTTTATTCAATTTCCTCAGCAGTCCATGAGCAATGCAGACCCCAACTCTGCAGAACAGGATTTTTGCCAGAACAGTACTTTCTCTGAAACTTTTTAAAAACAGCTTTGCAAATACTTCAGCTTTCTTTGCAAATGTTTCCTCTTCCCCTTGCCTTTACCTCTGGCAATATCTGTCCTTGCTGATACCAAAAAAAAGCAGAGCTGGAGCTGGTCAGGCCTGTACCTGGTATTGGTACTTAGAGGGCACCATTGGCTAGAGCTTGGGTTCTTGCAGAGAGTGAGGGACCCCACTTATCACTGCCAGTGCCACCACATTCTTACCATCTGTTTTGTGGTGCTTAACAAAGCGCAGGCAAGAGGTCTGATAAAAGTCCCTGGAATAGAGGTTTATTGGGAAAGCAACTGCTGTAGTGGTCATACACACACACACGTATCCTACCTACTCCTTAATGACTGCAGGAGGGGTAGCTCATGCATGAGTCCAGTATTGCAGGAGGAGTTCACACACAAAAACCCCCCACTCATATGCATATGTGTATACACACTCTGTAAAAATAGCACACAGTGACATTTTTGACAATATCCATTACAAGTCCTATGCCTGCTTTCTTAACATCACTTCTGGGTCCTTCAAAATGTTTTTTCTTGGAATTAAACTGTAGTACCTGTGGTGTCTAGCTACTAGAGAGCATTTGGAGGGAGGTGGCTGTCTTCCTGGAGAATTTAAAGAGAGGGAAAAAACCACTTGTACAAAACACATTGATTTCTCTGTGGCCTAAACTTCCCCCTCTCTGCTTAGAGCAGGAGGTGTCAAACATCACATTCATTTGTTTATCCTTCACAAAATTGAGGGGTTGTGGTGATTTGACCTGGAGTCTTGGTGGTGCAGGTGCTTCTATCTAGCTTGTGATCAGCTCCGCTGCTTGAGCACTGAGGACTGCCTGCCTCCAGGGACATAAATCCAGCCTCAACTCCTTGTGTGCCTCTTGCCTGTCTCTGAGCCAAGTGATTGATAGGTCTGTGGGCTGGGGAAGGATCTCGGCACAGGACAACAGCCAGGTACCATGTGCCCTGCTGCAAGTTCCAGTGGGTGCAGAGCCCTGCAAAGAAGTGCTCACTTTCCCAGTGCCTCCTGGCCACCAGCAGCTGGTCACCACACTGGTAATGGGATATGGAGATGGGGCTGACTCAGATAAACCACACACACCAAGCCTACGACTTTGTTTTTTGCTGCTCCAACATTTATTTTGTTCTGCTTTGTTGTCTGGTAGTTGGATTGGGTTGATTGCTCAGGATGTAGGTTTTTCAATCAGTGCTAAGTCCAGAACGTCAGAGGTGTTTATGTGTCCACTCTCACAAAAAGGCTGCTGGAGTCAGCAGGAGCCAGGACCCTCAATACCTTTGCCATTGGGAGTCCCTGTGCTGTTATGAGGGAACTGGCTGTCCCCAGGAACTACTGTGGATCTACCATGAACAAACGTCAGCTGGGATTGTTCAGCAGGCACTGCCTGTACTTTTTGAGACACATGGAAAGAAACAAAGGGCAGCCTAGTGTCGGAGAGTGATTCATGTTCTTGCTCCGGTTCCTGTTGCTTGTTTATCCAGGTGCACTTGCACCTTTTTCTCAGCCATTGGTGCCAGCAGCTCTGAGCTGAACAAAGCCCGTGGTGGGGAGAAAAAGAGAGAGGATTTGTATCTGCCCACTATGTGTGTATGTGGGGGTGTGGGTGTGGGTGTGGTGTAAAAAAAAAGTTCCAAACCCTACTTTCCTTGTTATGCATCAGTCTTTCGTAAAGAAAAGGGAAATATTACTAGGCCCTATGTATTTAAGAGCTCAGTTTGATACTGGAGGATAAATTAGTGGTGCATTTTTATATGAAATGGCCATTATACTAAAATAGAAGAACTTCCTTATTTTAAGAATAAGTAGTTTCAAGAATCAGATTTTCTTTTCAATTATGGCAAGATACTCAGGAAAAAGTTCAGTATAATCAGTAGACTGACAGGTATAAAATTAGCATGTGGAAAGAAGCTCCCAAACTAGATAGTGTGTGTTCCCATCACCTAGGGCTAGAGCCACAGCCTCTTGGTAGCTAGAGAAAACATCACAGGAATCAAGCCATGCAGGTTTTGACCTGCCTGACCGATGTTCAACCCTCTTTTCCACTGGTGAGTGCGTGTCTAAGTTGGCCCTGAACTGGACCACAGAGGACTGTGTGATATAGCTGAACTGCATTAGATTTCCTCTTCAAGCCAAAATATCTATAGGGCAGAGATAAGGTGAGGACTCCTGCTCTGCCTGCTCTCTGTGCTCTCCTCCTGGGTAAGGCAGTACTCCGCAAAGGAGCAGAGCACTATACGTATACACTTATTTTGTACAAACACTGGTCTCCCTTTCAAGACTGAGACCTGCCTTGAGAGCTACAGACTCAGAAAGCTTAGGGACAGTGTGACCGCAAGAGTTCACCATGAGCTCCAGCTGAGTGCACATGCCAAGAGGTTGTGGGACAATCCAGATGGAGGCAAAACAATGGGAGTGGGGCTGCAACTGGCACAGGGAGTAGGGTCAGTGCAGTGAACAGGAAACAGGCTGTTGCTTAGCAAAAGAAAAAAACCACATTTGTCTGAATGATGCTGGTCCATCCACAGGGGAGTAGGAGAACAGAGAGGCTGGAGTGCAAAAAGACTTGGATTGGCTGGGGAACATCCTGGATGGTACAACCCTGTGCCTGCAGCACTATAAACACAGGAATGAGGCAGAAGGAAGGAAACTTTGGGGCTTCTTGTCTGCTTCCTTGGAGAAATGGCAACAACAGTGGTGGCCTAGAGACCTTGGAAGGAGAGAAGCTGCACCCTACCTTCTCTGTGACTGGCCTTCCAGAGGAATCCACCTCTCTGGGAGTCTCCCATGAAAATGTGGACTCCTTTCCTCCTGAGCTACCTGTTCTACGCCCTGGGGATTGTGGCACAACCGTAAGTGCCTTTTAAAAATATGGGGATTGATAGTTGTGATGCTGAGGGAGGGGCCAAGATAGCAGGGAGAGAGCGTGGGACACTGCGAGTCATCTTCTGGAAGGGATAGACATGGGGTGGTATGCAGCACACCACAAGCCTTGTTAGGAACACAGAATCCTCCTGAAGGTGGGAACCTCTCTCATGGATATTGCTGCAGTACAAGAACTAGGTGAGGACTGGCGATGGGAATAAGAAGAGTGAGGGACTGCAGTCTGAGGCAGGCTGAAGGGAAAGGTATAGGATAAAGTGAAGGGCAAACGAAAAGACCTGCAGGGTTGGGGATGATTAAGCAGGAACCAGTCTGCTGCCTAGGTAGTTGAGGTGCTGTCTCAAAGCAAGAAGGGCAAATCCTTTTCTGTTGAGGGGCTGGACTGTTGCATTTTCCATGTGTACTGGGAACACCTAAGAATGGTTCCCTTTGCAGAAACAGAGATGTATACTCTCTACTGTATATATTTCTCTGCACTGCTGTAGCATCCTCCAAAACCATGTACACACCAGTGTGACCTGAGGTCACCTGAAAGCATTTCTCTTGTATTTATCTGAAATTAACTATACACCTTCCATCACCCCTGTGAGAGGTTCACACTCTCATTGTTAATCTGTCATTCTCACTCCAGCAGAGCAGCACCTCCTGCCCCCAGAGAGGCGGTAAACCCTCCTGCTTCCTCAGACCATAGAGTGCCAGGAGTGAGTGAGACTGCTCACAGGATGTGATGTCTTGTTTCCCCACTGCAGGAGGTATCTGATCATCGTTCCAGCTGCACTGCCGTACCCCTCTTCTCAGAGGGTGTGCTTGGACCTCCGTGGGGTGGAGAAGCCTATTCGTGTGGCCTTAACTCTTGTGCATCCATCTGGCAACCTCAGCCTCTACCGCAAGGTCGTCCGGAACAACTGGATCTTTGAGTGCTCCAAATTTCAGGTCAGGATCATTCTTGGCAGGGACCTCCAGCTGGCAGCTCCCAGTGTGCTCTTTTGGCTCAACTCCTTTCACTAGAGAAACAGAGAATGAGGATGACAGGAGGAGAGAGGGCATGGAAAGGAGTGCATGGAAAGTCAGGGAGAGTGTTTAGTGGGAGCCTGGTGTCTTTGCTCCCTGTCTGTCTGCATGGTACTGTTCCTGCTGGTTATCTTACAATCCATCCTGGTGGCATGGCGAAGGAAGGCTGCCTGGCCTGGGACCAAAGGACTGAGGAGGATGGAGGCACTTAGAGGCACCCAAATGGCACCTGGGCAGCTCATTCTCTCCTTTGAGAAGGAAGCACTGTCACAGGGTGGTGTTTGTGAATTGTGATACAGGAATAGTCAGACCTTCCATCTCAGACAGCCTCCCATCATGTCTGCTTCCCTCCAAGCTTCTCTTTAAGTGCTGGAGAACTAGGAAAGACATGGGAGGGTGTGCACAAAAGCTCAGCACAAGTCTTTCTGATCTGCCAAACTCATGAACCTTATTTTCTTGGTTTGCACTGATGAATAAGAGTGGATTTCAGCCTCTGTGACCTGCACACTCTAGGAAACAGATTTCTCATCAACATAGACCTTTTATTCCCATAGGTTAAGTCTTCTCCATCTCGCTCCATGCAGGCTCTCACAGTGGCCCTGTGAAGGAGGAGACACAATTTCAGTGCCAGACCAGGCTCCCTTTTCCTCTCGTCGAAGATCTGTCCCAAGTGCAAAAGTGTTGTCCCCTGTGCTTCCATGGACATCCTGTGCTGGCCTACAGAGTAAGACAGAGAAGAGGCTGGCCTCATAGTGCAGCAGGAGCAAGGAGAAGAGCACCGCTCTGATGTCATCTTGTCCTCTCCTACTGCCTGCTAATCTGGTGGCTCCTCTTTTGTGTCCTAGGTCCCCCAACCTGCAGGCAGCCAGGAGGTGGGCACTGTCCATCTGCACATCTCCAATGGCCACTACTTCAGTGCAAATGAGGAGAAGCAAGTCCTGATCCGCAGGTCTGGCACAGGCACCTTCATCCAGATGGATAAACCCGTCTATAACCCAGGACAGACAGGTGAGTACTGCATGGAGCGCCCCAACCATTCCCCTGCCTTGACCTGCCTGGACTTTGTTCCTGATTTCCTATGAGTGGTGTGCTGAGTGCTTTGTGCCATGCAGCCTCCTTGGGGACAAAGGGGGAAGCTACCTGCTGCCCTCTGGAGCGATGTATCCGTGCACCATGTTTTAGGGGCAGGAGGGGACTGGAAGGGTTGGTCTCACACGCTCTAGAAGCAGAGCTGACTTGGAAGAGTGAGCAGACCTGAACGTGGTCTTCTCGACCAGGGCCAGGTAGGACTGGTCTGCTCATGCTGCACATGAGGAAACAAAGGGTAACTCCAAGTGTAGCCCATGGGAAAGACCCTAAATTGTGAGACTGCCTGCTGTGCTGCTGCCATGTGTTTGGGGGGAAGAGGTGGTGAGCAGGGCTGAGCAAGGGGTAAGGGGGGCTGCAGGGCAGGTGTGGGGCTGCCGGTAGGGCTGTGTGGAGAGCTGTGATTTCAGGGTGAGGCAAGTGGGGGACAAGTCTGTTCCCGAACACACTCAGCCTCTATAATGTGCTGCTCTTCATTTTCTCCCTTCAGTGAAATTCCGGATCGTGACATTGACCGAAGATTTTGCTCCCATTAACAGCAAGGTAAAGCCCATCTAAGTAGAGGCGAGGAAGTCTCCGGGCTCCCTCTGTCAGTTCTGCCTTCTCTGCAAGCCCCACGCTGTGGAGGCTGAGACACAGTCCCAATGTCTGCAGCACCCAGGGTGGCCAACACTAACCCTCTACTAAACTAAATTGGAACAGCAATGCCCATTTGCCAACTGCTGTGCTGTCACTCTCGCAGGACAGCTGCTGGCTTGTGTGAGGGTTGGCACTGCTGCTGGTATTTGGGGAGAGTACCAGCGCTCCCTGCTAGCTGAGTTCGTACACGGCAGCCCAGGAGCTGCGTGCACCTGCCCCTCCCCCCAAAAAAAACCTAGGCAGGGCTTCTGGGGACATCCGTGGGCTGCTGGCCATGGGCACAATTACCAGACAAGTTGTGTACAGACTTGGCCACATCTGAAGCTCCCCTCCCACAGCTCTGGAAAACTCAATGCTTTGTGAAGTGTGTTGCACCTAAGGGTGGCAGGAGGGTCTGAAGCAAGCTGTGACACATCTGCAAAAAAATTAATTTATAAGGGAAAGGTTATGCATTAAGTGATCACAAAAAAAAGAAAAGAGAGAAAAATGGTATAACCAAATTATGCTGACTGGCTGCTGGCAGCAGCTTATTCTCCCCACGTCAAGGGAGTGAGGAGGTGCCAGAGACTTGCATATGTGCTAGCCAGGAAACTGCAAGACTAATATCTTTCTACAGTAAGCAATTATACCTGCAGCCGGCAGCTATAGCTATTTCACACTCTTCTGTCCTCAGGCAATTTAAGGAGAGCCAACAGGAATTCATGCCATCACAGATAAATACTGAAGGGCACACGTGAGCAGAGAGTTGGATCAAATCCCTCTAGACTGAAATAAAAGGAGGGATCTTTCTGGCTTCTTTATTGCTGACTTCATTTCCTCTTTTTTCAGGCTGTTGGTAAGGCCCTAGGATCATGCACTCCTTTCTCCTCCCAACAGAGAAGTCATATGTCTTATATTAGTTAGATAATAGTGTAAACAATACATTTGCTTCCGTGCCTACAATTGGCTCATGAAGATATTTGACCATACATGTTTGATGTCTATGTGTGAATATAGGTAAATTAGCATTATAACTGTTAATAATGCTGTGATGATAATTCAAAAGAGGTCATGTTTAACCAAAGCTATTATGAGGCTTGAGTGCACTACAGCATTAAAGCTGTAATATATAGTTTGTAATTAGATGGGTTGGAGATAACATGGGTGCCATTCACCAGCATGTTTTGGTTTTGCATTGACATTAGATTCAAGTTATGAAAATAGTTAACCTGCACTTTTTTTTGTTTCAGTGAAAACAGAGCTGCCTATGATAACTTGCATGAAAGCTTAGAATGATGAATAATGTAAATTATATGTAGCCTTCTGTTTACAGACCAGTTACTCTCCCAAGCCCCTGCTCCTGCCTCCTTATACCTTGTGCTCCCAAACCACATGTCCTTCACCACTACTGCCTCCTGGCTGATAGCTGCAGTGATATAAGAATAAACAGAGAATTAATAGGCCTAGAAGGGCTGAAGTATGTCCTTCTCTGTCACTCCCTGCTACTGTCAGCTGCAGTCAGCAGTAATTCATATCTCCAAGCCTTATCTCCTAGGCCAGGGATTTTACAGGAAAATGTGGGGTGTATTCTTCCTATAGGTGATGCAGTTTTGCTAATTCTTGGGACTTATGTTACAAAACTGATGCCTTTTAGTATTTGTGAACATGGGATGATGGTATCTGTGAGCCTCTCCACTTTTCTCCTTTTTTTTTATACCAAATTCTAGCTTTCACAGTTGTAGAGTATCTATCAAAGTGCATCTTAAAAATTCAGGGATCAAAAAGCAAATCCAAAGAATAGCACAGATTTTTATGCTACACATTTTCCTTACTATTTCAAAGCCATTCTCCTGGTTTTGGTAGGATCAAGCTCCTTGTATTGTAATGCTTGGGACTGGTGCTGTTGTCACAGCACATGGGCTAGGTGGGTAATATAAGTTTATATGCAGGTTGCTATGTCATGCCAGTTTCTGACATTGCTGTCTGTTTGCTTTGCAGTACTCCATGGTGGAAGTCCAGGTGGGTGTTTCAGACTCCTCAGGTGTTATGAGGAAAGGTACTTCAGTATGGATAATACCTAGGCTGCTGTCTTACTGAGTCAAGTTACTTTTCTTAGGGTCTGTGTTACACATGCACACGTATAGTCTGTCCCCATGAGTCTTGTTAACAAGCATTGACGATCCAAATGGTTCAGCTTCCATCCATTTCTACATTCAGGAATGCCAGCCAGGCTTTGGCTAACTCTTACTGTTCATCTTTATGTAAGACTGGAGAGTCTAAATGTCAGGACCTTTCCTACCTTCTTTTTCGATGGCAGTACAGCATAGAGTAACCCTGGGGGTTGGGTTCACCTCTCTTGGTGTGCCAGCACTTAGATCACCTCAGCACCATCTGGGGAAAAAACAGCAGGAACCTGTGAAAGCCTCTGAAATCTCTGAAATGCCTTTGAATCCAGTGGGCTGTGGGTAGAGGACAGCGGGTGTTGCTGGTGACTGCCTCTTCTTTCCTTCCCTTGGACTGCAGGACCCAAACCAAAACCGCATTGGCCAATGGCTGGATGTGAGACCAAAACAGGGCATTGCAGATCTCTCTTTCCAGTTAGCTGCTGAACTCTCTCTGGGGACTTACACCATCAGTGTGGTGAATCCAAAAGTGTCCAGTACCTTTAAGGTGGAGGAACGCGGTAAGATGGAGTATGGAGAACAAAGAATGGGATGGAAAAAGTTGCTTGTTTCTGTCTGTATAACAATATCTAGCCAAACATTGTAAACTAAGATTTACTGTCTGAGAGCTAGGATTAAACACAGATCTATAGAGTGGGCGATATCAGAAATGAACTCAAAAGAGATTGTGCTGGAGATTCCTGGAGAAGGTACGTGTTAACAACTAGGCTGGCACAGAGTGAGAATACATTAAAGACTTCTGTGAGACTGTTCATATAGTGGGGGGAAAAAAAGGGGTTCTTTCTTTGGTTTCCCTGGTTTTAATTAGTCCCTGCTTTTACCTCATGAACATGTTCCTTCATGGGACTCCAGCCTTACATGAACACACTCTCTTGCCTTTTGTGACCTCATGTATAGGTAGTCTAGTATTGCCTTTGATGGCATAACACTGTATTTTTTTCTTCCAGTGTTGCAAAAGTTTGGTGTTTTCATCGAGGGACCAGCTCAGATTTATGCTTCAGAAAAAACTTTCCCACTGCGTGTGTGTGGCAGGTAAGGAGGATGTTCAGGGGAAAGGAAAGAGCTCATCAAAACAGTGTCTCTCCTTCCGTTTGTCTTCTGTCTCTTGAATCCATCAAGAAGTGGCTCAAGAAGGGCCAAACAGTTGTTCTTTTTGAAGAATCCCAAATAGTGCAAAACTGATGGGTTCTTCCTTGGGGAAGAGGTGCATGAGCCACATGGGAGACACCATCCAGCTGTAGGGAGACTTGTCCTAGGCAGGTGATACCTTGCTCTGGAAGCTGTGTGTGTCCAGCCTTGAAAGACCTTATGTGGGGAAAAACGCATATCTTAGATGGGACTGATCTACTGAAGTAAAGAAGCAGGAACTGGCATTTCTTTAGAAGATTGTGCTGTTCCTTCTCACTTACACGCTGCTGAACTTACTACCTTCTTAGAAGCAGCAGGTGGGTTTCTCTAGTTATGTAGTCATTAGCAAAAACTAAGCAGATGAGGGTGTGAAGGAAGGCATAAACTCAGATGGTATAAGCACAAAGGAGGAAGGAGAATGATCCAGAAAGCAATTTGTAGACAGATAAAGGGGGTGAGGTAATTTGTAATTTAGGGCTGGGTTGTCTGGAGACTTTGGTGTCTCCTTGCTGCTGGTCTTACATAATTTCTCATTAATTGGGACATTTAAAATTAGACCATATGAAGCTCTAGTAGAAAACAGTACAGCACTCTGCATCCCCAGGATGGGTCATAGTAGTCTTCCTGTTACTGATACTGTCAGGAGCATTGCTCCAAAGGAAGAGCCAGAGAGGAGTGAAAGCAGGGAAAGGCAGCACGGCAGGCAGGGGAAATGTCTGCACTGACAAGGGCACCGTTCTGCTGTACCTTGCAAAAAACAGCAGAGCAGGTCTGATGATGGAGACAAAAGTCCAGATGGTGAGGCAAGCCCATAGTCAGGCAGGTCTGAAGTCACTCTGTAGCTCTATTACTGCCATACCATGCACTTGCTGTTGCTGTCTGCAGGGACACAGGTTTCTGCTGCTTTCACACCTGAGCTAATATCTCCACTGGGTGCTGCTCTGTGCTGCGTGGACCCATCAGCTCAGGTCAGCTCTCTGCATCTGCCTGCAATTCCACGACAGCAAACACCCAGAAGTGGGAGAGCTTTGGAGAGTGGGTACTTTCCTGTCTGTGCTTTGTTTCTGCCTCTTTTAGATGCAGGACTGTGCTATTGCACTCCCCAAGTACACAATGTGCTATATTTTCAGGTATGCCTGCTTACCTGCTGCGTTAAGATCTCCATCAGGAAGGCCACCTCTGTGGAGCAATGTGCTCAGCAAGACACACACTGCCTCTGCTTGTCAGCTCTTCTGGTGTTCTCCCTGCAGGTACAGCTATGGGAAAGCAGTGCAAGGGACCATGCGGGTGACTTTGTGCCAGAAGGTGAGGAGGCGTCCTCAAAATGCTAGCAAGGACATCTGTAGGGAATACAGTGGTCCGGTGAGTAAAATTCTGGTAGATATATTGGTAGTGAAGGAGCACTGCACAGGCCTGAGTGTCAAGGGCTGAGTGAACAGAATGAACTGCTGTGCAGGGAAGGTTTGCCAACCTCTGTAATGTGTATGTAGACTAATAAGTAATTGTTTTTATTCAGCTAAGGCAATTATTGTTGCTCAGACCAACTGAGAAACCTTTACGCCCAGGAGTTCTTCTTTGTAACTTTGCTTATTAATGATAGGGACTAGAAAAGAGGAATTACACAGAAAGATTTAGAGTTCTGTTCTTTTCTGGAAAGAAGTATAACTCACCAGAAATTGATACAGTGTAAGAAACAGCAATTAATAGAACTTTCTCAGGTGCAAAATTACCATGTTAAGGTGAACCTATCCTGGAGCTGCACGACACTAACATATGGTGAAGACATGGTTAATTCCATAGCCAAATCACACAGTGACTTTTATACTTTATTTTCTCTTTTTATATATTTATATATTGAGTATTTTTATATTTTCCTTATTATATCTTTCCATTCCTAACAAAGTATTTCTCAGCTGGGCTCTTCCCTTGTATATATATGGTTGAAAACTTTTCATGCTTTATGATTTGTCATTATGACTTGTTACGTTAGTTGTAATCTTCCAGCTCTGGAATTCATTACTTTGAAATTTCATTTGATTCTGCAGCTCTTCTAGCTAGATCTATTAAAATACTCTTGTATTGCTCTGTGATCCAGTTAGTGCAGTCTTCAGTTTTCTACTAAAAATGGAAAGTTTCCAACATGATAAAACTGTGATGAGTGTTTTGTTATATATTTCTACAATATGAATTACACATATTCATGCATATAAAATAGAAAAAACAGAATTTAAAATGTGAACCATATTTACCTATATAGGAGTCTGCATTATTACAGTCAGTCATTACTGCAGTCATCATTACTGCATTCAAGAGTTATGACAGAATGATTAATACTTTGTACTTCTGACTCCTTCCCTTCTCCCCAGCCCCCAATAATATCTACCACTTCCTACTGCAGACCGTGAACAAGGGGTGCTTCACCTCTACTGTAAGCACATCAGTCTTCAGCGTGGCTCCCAACGAGGAAGATGGCAAGCTCTATGCAGAAGCCTCTCTTCTGGAGACGGGCACAGGTACCCAGGGGCTCAGCAGAGGAGGCACAAGGCGAGAGGGACCATTGTGGGGGTGTGAGGGTCAGAGTGAGCACACCTCCCCCTCTCCTCCGTCTGGTGCTGGGACCATCACAGGACACGGAGAGTGGTCCTGCCCGACGAACTCGCTGTGTCCACGGAGAACTACTCTGCCAGCAGCAGGTGGATGAGGTGCGGCTAGGAGCGTGGTCCATGAGGCCACAAAGAGGCTTGGAGGCATCTTAACTAAAGAGGGAGCTGCCACAGGAACAGCCTCGAAACCTTGAAGGATGCTGGTGTTGGGATGGAAGTTTGAGACACTCCGCTTAGAAGTGCTGGGGATAAGAAAGAGAGATTAAACTAGGGTGCGGTAGTCACCTTTGATACTGATCCTGCTTCCCTTGTGCTCTGTGTTCCAACAGGGGTGCAGATCAACACCTCCAGCCAAATCCTCATCTCCAGGACAGCTGCAAGGGCAGTGTTTGAGACACCAAATGCATATTACATCCCTGGAGTACCCTATAGGGGGAAGGTGATTTTTTTCCCTTGCTTCTTCCCTCCCCATCATTTGCCAAGGAATTTAGTGTCTAGTAAATTTTGCTGGCTCAAACCATTTTCTGTTCCTCAGACAGACTACTTTACCTTGCAGTGTGTCACATTACTTGACAGTGCAGCTCCAGTTTCTGCATTTCAGATTCCCTGATGTGTTTACACCTCCAGCTTCTGCTGAGAGCGATGTCTGATGTCTCAGCAGGGGTGCTGGGATGCAAGGATGTGTCAGCTGTTGGCTAGGAGATGAGCTCCTCATGCTCTAGCCACACACACCTTTTGGAGCAGACAGGTTTTAATCACTCTCAGCTTAGCTTTACAGATGAGGGACTTTTATAGGTCTTCTGTCTTCTTGGGGCCAGGCTGAAGTTAAGACCACCTACACAGGAGGCTCTATGTTTGCCAGAGGGAGGAAGGTTTTGGGTATGGCACTAGAAGAAATATCTGACTTTGGCTTTTCTGCCTCACCCCGTTGTCACCAGATTAAGCTTCAGGATCACTATGGAAATGGTATGAAACACAGAAAAGTTTATCTTGTGATAAAGTTCATGAGGCGTCGGTTTATCAAAACATACATCACAGATGACAGTGGAATAGCATCATTCAACCTGGACACAACTGCCTGGAACAGCTCATCAGTCTCTTTGGAGGTAAATCCCACCTCTACATACAGGAAAGTAAGAATCCTTGAGCTCTGCCAGTGCTCCCCCCTCCTGCCCTGCAGCACCCCTGCCAGCTCAGGCCTGGCATCTCCACACAGCTCTGCCTGTGCAGAGCCAGCAGGAAGGCACCAAGCAACAGCCTTTCCCAAACCAGGCTGATGACATCCTAACAAAGCACTGAAGCATGAAACTCTTGATTTCTGTGTGTCTCTGGTCCCCTCTCAGGGAAGGTTCACACTGGAGGATCTCACACACACATCTCGAAAACCTGACTTCAGTTACACAAACGCTTACCATCACCTGCAGCCCTTCCATGTCACAACCAAGAGCTTCCTGGACATACACCCACTCACAGAAACACTGCCTTGTGGGCTGAAGCAGAATGTCCAGGTGACCTTCACGCTCAGTCGGGATGACCTGGGAGAAGACACCAGCCGTATAGGTTTTGCATATTATGTGAGTAAGGGTAGCTAGCAGAGAACCTGGGGGGAAAGGCTGCACTGATGGGACCAGACCCCAGTGAAATGTTGAGGGTATAATTTAGATCATCCCTGGAGGGATGACAGGAAAATTGGAGAATTGGGTGAACACTGACTCCAGTAGAGCTCAGCCTAGCCACAGTGTGATCCTGGTATCAGGGCCCCAGTCACCTACATGGATGGGAAGAGGCTTCTACCTTTGCAGTCCATCGCCCCTTAGCCTCTGCCAAGGCTGCAGCAGTAAATGTCTTGTGCAGAGTCTGCTGTCAAACTCTTCTCACTTTAAAACTGGATGGGGGAATCACTTTGTCACTCTGCTTATCAAACAGCTGCTCAGTGGAAATAAATGGCTTTTGGTCCTGTCTGGAAACCTGCCTACTAGAGGGGAAGTACCTTAGCCATCTCTCACTTATCTCCAGTGAATGCACTACTTATCCATTGTCCTAACTGGACAGACCAGACCAGAATCTCATGTGTTAAAGTTTCTCCTCCCACACTGTGATGTCTGCAAATATGTGAAACCCGAGGTGTGGGGTTGGATTGGACCCACAGTTTATTTCTGAGGTTGTTTAGGAGGCAAGATGCACATGGGTGAGTGTGACTGTGCTCTGGTGGCAAACAGCAGTCTGCTCATCCCATGTCCCACCTCTCACAGGTCACAGGGAAGGCTGGAATTGTTGTCAGGGGCCAGAGGATTGTCCAGGTCGGGAAGCTGAACAGTAAGTCTGCAGCAGCTGGACAATGGGAAGCAGTTGTGCCTGGTGGGTTTCCAGGTTGGACAGTGAGAGTTGCCAGAGTTTCCCAAATTCCCTGAATCTATAGGTCCTGGGAACTCAGTGAGCAGGACAGAGGGAGGCTGAGGAAGCAATTGTGTCAGCTGGAAGAGGCCAAGAAGAACAAGGGAAACGATGGGAAGAGAGACTGGGAGGACCTGTGGGAAGATGGAGCACATGGGGTCAGAGAATGGAGGGAGAGGACAGACAGGAAGCAGCAGAAATTGGTTTGACATGTGGGATTATAAAGCAGAAGGAAGGCAGAAGGACATCTCAGTGGGGCTGTGGTGAAAACACTTTGCCTTTCCTTCCTCAGTGTTGAAGGGCTCCTTCTCCATCCCTTTGACCTTCACTGCTGACTTCACCCCATCACCTTCCTTAGTGGTGTACACCATCTTCCCCAGTGGAGGGGTAACAGCTGACAGCACCCGTTTTGATGTTGCCTTGTGCTTTGAAAACCAGGTGAGACTCACTCCTGCAGCTGGGGGAGAGCTGACAAGCAGGAGTCAGCAGGCTTGAGGGAAGGAGACCCTCAGATCCTTCAAAGAGAGAACTGGGGAGAAGAGAGGAAAGGGATGTCTACAGCATAGTGTCCAGGGACCAGGAAAGCTTCAGCAGTGACTTCTGTTCATAACAATGGCTAACAGGGAAGACACCAACTGTGTTCCCTCTTTCTGTCTGTCTGTCAGCCTCCTCACCGCTCTTTCTTTTTCATATTTCCTTTCCTGGTGTGTTGCTCAAGGTCAAGGTAGGATTCCCAGTTAAAGAAGCCCACCCAGGGTCAACAGTGCAGCTGCAACTGCAGGCAGCCCCTGGCTCCCTGTGTGCAGTACAGGCAGTGGATGAAAACATGTTCTTAATGAGACCTGAGAGTGAGCTGACAAGGCAAATGGTGAGTGTCTGTGCAACCACGCAAAAAAACCACAAGTGATGGATGAGCTGGGGGAGGCAGGCAGGGGCTGTGGCAAGGGGAGCCAGAGGCTAATGGATGAGGAGGTCTTCGTGTGGAGGGGAAAGCAGGGTCTGCTTAGGGAGATGGGCAGGAACAGATATGTATGCTAGGGGAGGGTGGAGTGAAGCACCTGGAGGTATCTGCTCCTTGCCTGATTCTTGCATGCCTGTGAGTTTCCCTAGGTCTATGGTTTGTTCCCTGCTGCCTACCAACATGGATACCCTGCCCAAGTGGAAGAGCATTCAGATGACTGTGTTCAGCCCCAGTCCGCATCATCTCTGCTACGAGGGAAGTCACAACATTCCTTTCAGCCTGACATCTTTAACCTCTTCCGGGTAATCACCTTGTGACCTTTCCCAGAGCTGTTGAAATTATGATCATCTGAGGCATCTCTCTCCCTGCCTTCTCCAGACAGCCCCTGCTGTCTGTCCTGACCTAGCTGTGCTGTCTCAAGAGACATACAATGCCATTGATTATGAACACCTGTATTCCCCTCCACAGATGCAGAAAGAAAGATGATGAAATCGTGGACCAGCAAAACCCAGCTTTTTGGGCTTGGGAATGAGGTCCTGGGCTGCATACTGTTTGTCTACAGTATTAGAGAAAAGAGAGACAGGGAGTGATGCCAGGCTTTAGACCACAGGTCATTGACAGGGCTTAGTTGTTAGCCTGCTCTCTGGCACTGTTTTGGGATGTTCCCAGGCAGCTCTCTTGTTGTCTTTAAGGCAGATGTCCTCTAGAAAAGACTAGCCTTAAGCAGCATGGACACAAGAGAGGCAGTGCCATTTGGCCTTGGACCCGGGGATCAGATCCTGTCCTCTTTTATTTGGCAATAAAGACACATCCTAGAGGCTCTTTCACAGCATAGGGACATCTCTTGTGTGTGTGGACAGGCCCATGTCACAGCCCCAGGGCTGAATGCGGTGTGTGCTCCCTGTCGCACCTCTGTATGACTTCAGAGGGCAGATTTCATCCAGCTGTTACCTCCAGTGTGCATGAGGGGATGGGGTAGGACACTGACACCTCTTGTCTGTGCCCTTGCCACTGGAAATTAATTGAGAGGAGCAAGACATCCCAGTGTCCCCAGAAGAGAGGTAGCAGTTTAGTGATCTCCTGAGAAAGAAGGGATCGGGGAGGCTGTGCCATGCCTCGCTTGGCACTGTGTCTGCTTGGGCCAGTGCTGCTCTGGGCTTCCCGGGCACTGGGCTGTCCTGGCCCTGATGGTTTTCAGAGTCATTTTGAAGAGCAGTGCCCGCTTTTCCCCACTCACAGATGCTTTTCTGCCTCCCCTGCCCTCCTTCTTTTCCTAACAGAACATGGGGCTGAAAATCTTCTCAAACATTGTAATCAAGAAGCCTCAGTGCTTTCATCGGGCGGATAGGAAGCCAACCATGGGTGAGCGGCACTTTCAGCCTACCTGGGATATGAGGTCACCCAGATTGAAGAGCCCTCTGGTCTCTTGGGTTTGCTGGTGGTGGATATTGGCTCTCTGAAGAGTAACGGGTGCTGCTGCCACATCGTAGCTGCCTGGTCCACCAGCATAGGCAGGAATGACCTGGTCCCTATAAAAAGGGCTCTGAAGAATGTCACTACCTGGATGCTCCCTAACATTAAAGGATGGCATTCCCTTTCCTGGCACAGACAAACACAAGCATGGGCCAGGATCTGTTTCCCAGTGACTACCCCACAGGCTGTGCTGAGACCTGGCTTCTGGAGGAACAGTCACTTTCTTCCTGTGTCTCAGTTTGCACTAGATGATCATACTAAGCTGGGTCACACACCTGCTGATATTTAAATCATTGCTTGCAGAGGGCTGTGAGTTTTCTGCAGACAAGCAAACAGTATTGTTATTCACAGAATTACAAAAGTGTTGGTTAAAATGGCTCTCTGAAGGTCCCTAGTCTCTTTAGCACCAACTCTGGGTCACGTCACCAAGGGGCTTTGTCTAAAACCAAGTCTTGGAAAACTTGCAACCAGCTCACTGCAAGCTGGTTCTCCTGTTATCACTCTCTTTTCCCTTCCTATTTTCCCTTTCCTACCAAATCAGCCCACTCCCTTCTGCCAGCCTCTTCCCATGTGTCTCTTACTGCTTGCTTTGCCTCTTGCCCCAGTGCTAGGCTGCCTATCATTGGCAGGGTTCACCTCTCCCACTCTGGTGGGACTCCTTGTTCTTTCTTTCAGGGAGGCCTTCTACAGAAGACCAAAGACTCACTAAGGAACAACCCCAATTTACAACCCATGGGAAACTGCACCACTATTTCCCTGAAACTTGGATCTGGAATCTGTTCTCTGTTGGGTAAGTGATACCAAACTTTACAAATGGACAGAAGGCTCATCCTTGTCTTACTGAGTCTTGGCTGACTTGCATTTGTGCAAAAGTCCAGCCATAGGTGTAAAGGGACATCTGCATGTGAATTTTGTGGCTCTTCCCTGCATTTGTAGTGCATCAGACTGAAGGACTAGTAGTCCTTAAGGTGCACAATTGAAGTCTACACAGGTTTAGAGGAGAGCAATACACTGCAAGACCAAACCACCAAGTATCCTCTCTTCAGACATTGGGGTACACTCTACTAACTTCTCTCTTTGGTGAGTGCACCAGCTAGATTTGTAGCCCTTGTTGCCACAGTGCTTAGATTAAGACTGATGAATCAGCAGTCAGGAGGACATGGTGCTGCTGCTTTCCAGAACATCATGCTGTTGACTGAGAGTACAGAGCTGGAATTCCCAGGCAGTATCTTGCTCAGGAGAATGGTATAAAGCCACTACTGATGGCATTTAAGCGGGGTTCATGGCTTTAGGGAACAAATTGCTGAGAGCTGCCTTGCTATGAGCCACTGGAGCAGAAGTCATTGGTAGCATAGCAGAGGTTGATGCAAGCATGAGGACCTGCATAACCTCCCTCACCCAGGGCCCTGAGCCTTCCCATTGCAGCGGAATGGGATTAATTCCTTCATGCAAGTGCTCTCTTCCTCTCAGCTCCAACGGCAGCAGGAGTGTCTCTGTCACAGCACCTGCTGCTGCCACAGAGTGGAAAGTCAAGGTGTTCTGCTTGGCTGGGAGGGGATTTGGCCTTGCCCCAACCACGAGCCTCAGAACGGTCCAGCCCTTTTTTGTGGATGTGATGCTGCCATATTCTGTCATCCGAGGAGAGACCTTCGTGCTGAAAGCTACTGTCTTCAACTACCTGCAGCAGTGCATACAGGTGTGTGCCTGTGACACTGTGTGGGACAGACCTACTGTGCCTTCCAGTTTTAGAGTGTGTTGTGCCAAGCCATCTCTCCTGAGTTGCCCAGTCACTCATCTGCATCTGTCATTCCCTCAGATCCACATGGCTCTGGCTAAATCCTCAGACTTCCAGGTGGAGCCATGCCGGACGTGCAGGGACAAGGAGTGTCTGTGTGCAGAGGAGTCCAAGACCTTCATGTGGAACATGACAGCAGTCCAGCTGGGTACAGCAGCAAAAATGGGAGTGGTGATGGGGAACCTGAAATCTGAAGTGAGAGGGAGTGGGAGTTCTAGAGAAGGTGGCAGAACCTTGCCTCCTCTGGATCCTGAAGTTTGCTCTTAGTGGTTCAAGCATGCAATCCATTGTGTCTGCTTTCTTTCTCTCTTCTTAGACAGTCTCATCAGAGAGGGCAAGAACTGAATGAGTGGCATGGAGAACTCTTGAAGAGAGGGCTGTGGGACCAGCTGGGGGGGAAGGGGCTGCATGGATATGGGTGGGGGGAACCTTGTGTTGCTGGTGCTGTGCTTCATATGCAGTGGCATGGGGACACTGGGGTCCAAGGGGACGCTGGACCTTCTGTTGTTGCAGTCATATGTAGTGCAATGAAGTCACTGTTGGTGAGGCATTATCTAGTTCCCTCATGCTTAAGATATCTGAATGAGCCATCAGTACTGGCTGGCTCACCTTTACTGGCCAAACCACGGAGGCTGTGAAGACCAGCCAGCATCTCAGACCGCTATCAGTTAAAGCAATTTGGGTCCATTTGGCCACAGGTATAAGAAACAGGCTCTGTTCAATTTATTTGTTAGGGACTCTGAATATTACAGTGAGGATAGAGGTACTGGACACCACGTCACGGTGTGGAGGCAGGAAACCCTTGCCAGCTACCATGAGGCGGAGGCATATGCTGGTCAAACACTTGCTGGTCCGGGTCAGTATGAGAGCAGGCTCACTTCTCTCTCTGATAACCCCTGCCCCTGGGGGAAGGGAGGCTAAGCTGGGCTATATGTTTTTTGCTCCTCATTTTTTGGCCAGCATTAGCATACCAAGGCTGTGGCTCAGTTTGCTTTATTCCCCCCCAGGACCTGGCCTAGCCTATTCCCTTCTTGCAGTACTCTTTCTTGAGCTGCATTTGTACACCAAGTCTGTGTTTCACCCTGTACCTTTCCCTGCTCAATCACCCATTGTACAAAAGCTTTTGTATGTGCTCACTGACCAGAGAGCCCCATACCTCAGGCTTGTTCTTGCTCTTTTGAGCAGTGAAGCAGGGAGCTTCAGTGCAGACCTGCCAAAGGTGAGGAGGATGGAGTACCTGACAGCCTGGGGACTAACCACTGAATTCAGACCTGAACTTGCTCTGAAATTGTGTTGCTGTTTAGGAATTTTGTGTGTGTTCTTGTTTCTCTTGTCCCATGTTCATGTTCCTGCCCTGGCAGCCCGAAGGTGTGTTAGTGGAGAAGTCTTACAGCTCCCTTCTGTGCCCGAGAGAAGGTATGTGGACAGCCTGAATGGGTTCTGCAGCCTGAAATAACTAGACCTGAGAGTAGGACTAAACTGTGGGAGGTCTGATGAAAGAATGTTTTCAAATGATTTTTCGCACAGGAAATTTCACGTCCTATTAGACAGGAAAGAACAAGAAATGTTACTTCCCCATGTGCTGTCCTACTGAATTTGCCACTGAGTATAGGTGGCAAAATTCCTGCTCTTTAGTCTCCTTCCCATGCTGCAGCCCCCAGGGCATTCCTGGGACTTGATGGTCTCCAGTGAGAGCTTCTCCAGCCCTCCCACACTGTCCTTGAAGCATTGCAAGTCTCTCCAGGATGTCCCTCTGCTGAGTGATGACCAACTGTGATTCTTGTGAAGCTTGTGAAGTGTAGTGAATTGAGCTGTGAAGCTTGGTGAGCACTCAGCCTGTCCAGTACTCTCAAGTCTCTTCTAATGTGAAAAGTTTCCAGGCAGTGGAGCTTGGTGTGATGACTGGGACAGATGTAGGGACCAGTCTGTGTGAGCAGTGTCCCATTTATCTGTGCCAGTCCCATCCCTCTGGTTAGATGCATTTGGCTTGATTTTTCATGCTACACCTTTATCCTGTTGTTACCAGGAAACATGGCTGAAGAACCTGTGTCCCTTCGCCTCCCTGACAATGTAGTAAAGGGATCTGCTAGGGCTTCCATTTCCATCTCAGGTAAGTGATTTCTATTGTGGGCTCACTGACTGCTGTTACAGATGAGCAAAGCTTAACTTGGTGATGGTGTCAGGCGATCTGTTTGACATGAAACTGCTCAAAAGAGAGGATGCTGTGTTTCTGTTCTTTGCAAGGTTTGCCAACACCAGGCTTTCAGATTTTTGGATTATCACTTAGGCTCTCATTGGAAAAGTAATCTGCAGAGGAGAATAATTATTATTTTTCTGGCTAGGACTTTGGAGCAGAGAGTCTAGGCCTTTATTTTTACTGGGACTTTGAGTCCTTGGCTAGTTCTGTGTAGATACAATCAGCAAAGCTCATAACCATCTTGTCTCTCTGTTAAGTTTTGCTGCTACAACAGAAGCACCTGGAGAGAAGAAATCCTTCTCAGCATTACTAAGTTGCAAAAGAACACTTTGGAGGGGCTACTGGGACCAGACATACCTACCATTCAGTAAACTTCTTTGCACTGGGCTCATTTGCCCCCATGCCAGAATTGTTATGAACCCAGGCCTGGTGTAAGTAGCCATGGTTATTATTCAACAGACCCCCCACAGCAGGAAACTGAATACAAAGCTTTTTTGGCTGGCTGGAGGACATATGGACACCTTCACACCATCTGACTGGCACCCCTGCTGGCTTACTGACATTTTGGTGCTTGACATATGGCCAGGTAGAATAGGCCTGGCTAAAGACCAGAAACATCTCAACCTTTCCCTAAGTGCTTTTATATTTGTCTGTCTGTATGACACACAGTGAGCAACTGCAGCTCTGCTCATAGCCTTTTACAGATAGTACTTGTTATGGCTGGAGCCCTTCAGACTGCAAAAGCTGGTAAGGGAAAATTCCTCAGGGACTCCACAGTGTGATCACCCTGCATCACGATGCCAGGCTGGGAAGAGGCAAAACAGTCACTACTCTCCATCCTGCACTCTGTTGTTTATTCCTCTTTCCTCTTCTCTCTAGTGTTTTCCTCCTGTGCTGAGATAAAGCACTATTATCCACTACCTGGCTGAGAAGCACCTCAAATCATACTTACACTTGCTTTGTTTCTTACATCCTTGTGTAGGTGACCTCATGGGGCTGGCACTGCAGAACCTGGACCACCTGGTGCAGATGCCCCATGGCTGTGGGGAGCAGAACATGGTGCTGTTTGCCCCCATTGTCTATGTGCTGCAGTACCTGGAGAAGACAAAGCAGCTGACCCCTGAGATCAAGATGAGGGCAACAGGATTTCTACGCAATGGCAAGTACAACAGACCCACTTTGCTCCTCTGCCTTCCCCTGTGTCCAGCCTACCGATAGCTCTTGCCCTTGCACTCACTCTGTCAATGTTAGCCCCTCTGTGTTGCTGTGCTGTATTAATCACTGTTCCCATCTCCCCAGGGTACCAGATGCAGCTTCTTTATAGGCACAGAGATGGGTCCTATAGTGTCTTTGGGCAGCAGGATGGGGAAGGGAACACTTGGTAAGCACTGCAAATATCCCTCACTCCTGATTTTCCCTGTTTGGGCCAGAGCAGCTAATGTGCCTGGGAAAGCTGATGGAATATGCATTCCTTCTTTTGGATGGGGAGCCCAGGAGCTGTCTGGCAGGGAGACAGACTGAGGGACTTGAGCCACTTGAAAAAGCAGTGAGGCAGGGCAGCAAAGTTTCTGGGAAAGTGGAACAACAAAGATGTGGTCCCAGGGGGTGGGAGGTCCCTTTTTGTCTCTATGGCCCTGCTGTTGCCCCACAGACAGCACCAGGTACATACTGACTGGAGTTAGATGAGGGAAGAGCAATAAAAAGTCATCTCCCCAGGGAGGGCGTTGCTTGGGAGAGTTTGAAAGAGCTGCAATGGCCCAGCTTGTCCCTGTGGTGTCAGGGCTGGGAGAAATGCAGAAAAGAAGGGAAGAAGAAAATGGGGGGCTTCAAGATTGTCTCTAGGTATTTGGGGGAGATGAAGTGCAACGGGTAAAAGTAGAAGGAGTAAGAGGTTTTTCACATGTGAAATGACTGGGTAGAGCAGTAATACATGAGTAGTGCATTTGTGGAGCCAGGCTGAGAGAGAGCAGCCACTTGGGTCCAGTGGATCATTTCCACTTTTAGCTTGCCTTTCTGTATGAAAATTACTCTTTTTTGGCACCCCACTATGTCAGTGTTAACTTCAGGGACAAGCACCAGGAGGCCTTTGACTTTCTCTTTGCCTTTTTTGTTTTCCTTTTTCTCTCACAACTCATCCTCTTCCTAGGCTGACAGCTTTTGTAGTCAAGAGTTTCAGCCAAGCCAGAAAATACATCTATGTAGACGACAAGAATGTTCAGGATGCCCTACGCTGGCTAGAGCAAAACCAACTCCCCAGTGGCTGCTTTGCCACCAAAGGGAGCCTCTTTCACTCCTCCCTAAAGGTAAATAAGGGCCTAGCCAGGCAGCACAGCTGGGGAATGGCTGGACAGATGTTGTGACAGCAAAAGATTGTGGGATCCCAAAGGATCCTGGAAAGTCACTCCCATAACCCATGAAACCAGCCTTAAAGAGAAGAGGGTATGGGGTGGGGAACATGAAAGGAATACTTTTCTTTCTGGGGAGTCACTGCCTGCGCCCTCCAAACACCACTTAGAGAGTGAAAGGTGCATTCCCTTCACAGGGCGGCGTGGATGATGAAACTTCCCTGGGGGCATATGTTGCTGCAGCACTGCTGGAGCTGGGTCAGCCGCTGAAGGTGAGCATGCTCATGCTCCCTCCTGCTCTCCTGCATGCTCCCACACCTGGGCACCACTATGGGGATACGTCAGCTCGTAATGCTGGCATTCTCCAGGCCAGGAACAGGTAGGGAGCTGCTGGGAGAGAGCCAATGTTTGGCCAAACTGTGAAGTCATTCCTCAAAAGAGGCAGTGCTGCAAAACTGGCATAGTGCAATAGTGTTTGGTGCTCATAGCTCCCAGTGCGCAATGGGGCTGCACTGCCTGTTTTCTCAGAGTGTGTAATTTAATGCATTTCTGTGGAGCTACATCAGGAAGACATAGTCCAGCTCCCTGGAATGAGCTCCCCTGCTCTGCCCCTGTCGAGTTTGGCATGTGTCTCTTCTCCCAACACAGGGCAAGCTGATGCAGAGTACCCTCCGCTGCTTGCAGCAGGTGGTTCACAACATCACCAGCATCTACACAGAAGCTGTGCTGGCCTATGCCTTTGCCCTGGCTGGGGACTATGAAACAACCCAGCAGCTGCTGTACAAACTGGAGGAACAGGCCATCAAATCAGGTGCTGGCTGCTGGTTGGGTTAATGCTTCTCATTCATCTGCTGGGATCTGGAGTAATATATGCCCAGCTACAGCACTTAAAAATGACATATGTATTTGTACATATTCCTTGTATTTGTGCAGTAACTGCACTGTGTGACTGAAAATATAATGTTATTTCACAAGCTGTGAGGGTAACTCATCAGAAAGAGCTTCCTCAGCCTGGAGGATTTCAAGATCCTTTTGAGGGAGGAGGTAGGAATCTGTGAGCTAAGACCAGATTGAAGCCCTGGAGAATAAACTGAAGAAAGTGATCCTGGCCTGAATATAGGGAATGAGCTGAAGGAGCCCTGAAGGCACTCTGGGTCTTGTTTCCTGTGAACCCCCAATTATGTGCTCTTCAGATAGCCTGCATGCTCCTTCTGCAGGAGGACAAATCCACTGGAGCCCCAAGCCAAGCTCTCCAGCTTCCGCAGACTTCTGGCCTGATACTCAGTCAGTGGACATAGAATTGACAGCCTACGTGCTCCTGGCGTACCTCTCTAAGCCACGGGTGCATGCAGGTGACATGACAACTGCAGCTGGTATTGTAGCATGGCTGACCCAGCAGCAGAACGCCTATGGGGGCTTTGCCTCCACCCAGGTAACAAGTAGCTCCCTGTGGATTGCTATACTTTTGAACCCGAGGCTGGCAGGGCCAGTCCTCTTGAGGTCTTCCTGCTCCAAGTTGGCTTCACTAGAGCTGATGCTTTCAGAGGGGTTGACTGTCTCTCCCTTTCTAGGACACAGTTGTTGCCTTACAAGCCTTAGCAAAATACGCAGCAAGGACATTCAGCACCTCAGGCCAGGTGCTTGTGAAGGTGAAGTCCCAGAGGGGTTTCGGGAAGGCTTTCCAAGTCAACCGCCAGAATCGGCTGCTGGTGCAGCAGGCAGCACTGACAGAGGTCCAGGGGCAGTTCCTGGTGCAGGTCCATGGCAGCAGCTGCATCTTCGCTCAGGTGAGGTAGTGGGACAAGCGTGGGAGAGAGGAGAGGTGGAGGACTCTGCCTCTTCTCCCTGCATGAGATCATCTCTGGACTGTCTTTTCCCCTCCTGGCCCTCCCCCTGCAGACAGTGCTGAGGTACCATGAGCCTCCCCTGCAGGCTGCTGTAACGTTCACTCTGCGTGTCAACACAGAATTGACCAACTGTAGCCAAGCCAACGCACGTGTCCTCACTGTCCACATCCTTGCCAGGTGACCCCAAGGGTTGTTTCGTCCTCCAGCAAGACATGCTGTGCTTGGGGACAGCAGCTGGGAAAGCCTCAGGGCTGCAATGGAGGGACCTGGCACTTGGGGTGGAGAAGACAGAGGGTGAATTTGCTAGGTGGAAGGGGTGGGGAAGGACGGTGCTGGCTACCTTCTGCAAGAGGGATCAGTGGCTGCTGTGTCCCCAGTCCTGGATGGGTCACTTGGCTTGGGGTCCTGCACAAAGGGTATGGTGGTGGAGGGAAGGGGGGATGGGAGGGCACTATTCTCACAGAGTCAGACCCTCTGACTGTTTCTTCTTCTTCAGCTACATTGGGAGCAGAGTCACATCCAACATGGTGATCATGGAGGTCTCCCTGCTGTCTGGATTTGTCCTGGCTTCCGGATCCAAGATGTTGGTAAGGACTTGGGAATAAAAAACAAAAGCAGCTGTGGTGAATGGGTCCCACCTGCTTGCTCCTGCTGGGAACTGTTCATTTCAGGCCACGAGGTAACTAAATTAGCAGGGGCCCTTTGCTGTTGTGATTGAACCAAAACCTCTCATTTCCATACACGGCCTACAGAGGTTGGCTATGGGAGATCAGAGGTGGTTCAGCTTCTCTCACTGACACTGTTCTGCCTTGGGCCACGAACAAAATGTGCTTCTGGGTGTGCTAAACCCAGGATTTGTTTGCCAGAAATTCTAAGACTAGATTTCTTAGAGATACTCTAGTTCTAGCCAAAAAGATATTTTTTTTCCAATTAAGCCATCAAACTGAAAGATGAGTTATTTGCATAGCCCCCAGGCAGGTCTTTCAGTGCAGTCTAGCAGTCAGCGAGATGAGAAAACAAGAATCTTTAGTGGTGCCTGCACCTATTTGCTGACCAACGCATCAGTACTATCCACACGGCCTTTTATCCCCAGAGTGGGAGATTCCTCTAACTGAGCAGGGACAGCATAGTTCATCCCTGAGATGCTCACAGGGGATGTCCAGGAGGGACTATGAAAGATATAACCACTAAAACCCTTATGCGTGAGCAAGACACAGTTCCACACAGAGTCCAGCTCCACACCATCCCTTCAATACAACATGGGGTCCCTCAGGTCAGGAAGCCCTAAGGAAAGTGCTCACAAATTTCCTTGTGTTATTGTTTCCTATCCCAGCTGGAGCGCAGAACCATTGTTAAGAAAATAGAAGTGAAAGCTAGTGTGGTCTACATTTATCTGGAAAAGGTAAGTGGGAATAAAAGCATTTGGTTTGGCACAGAGAGAGCAAAAGGCCAGAGGACAAGGAGCTCTGTAAGAATCCCAAGGCTGGGCTAGGCATGGGGAAAGAGCACTGGTAGAACTGTGGGCAGAGGAAGCTTGCCCAATTTCACTGTCATTGGGTTAGCATTTACTATTCCTCACACATACTCCATTTCTAAAATCCAGAATCTCTAACGGATTAGAGAGATTTAGTGCAAGAAAACATTCATGCTAGGGAAGATGAAGATACCATGACTCATTTTTCCCCTTCCTTGCTAATATCTTTCCACCTCTACAAGCTCAATGATGAATCTCAGACTTTTATTCTGCAACTGGAACAAGTAATTCCTATGAAGAATCTGAAACCGGCTAGCATCAAAGTCTATGATTACTACCAGCCAGGTGGGTTGCAGATTCCCTCCTACTCTGTGGTTGGGAGCTGGGTTCCTAGTTCTCTGGCTGGGAAAAGACTTGTGCTCTTCACTGTGTGCATGCATGTGTGTGTAATTGCATTCCTCATTTCCTTTTGCAGAGGAGCAAGCCTTGGCTGACTACAGTGCTGTCTGTAGTTGAGGTAGGCAGCGAGTCCCTGTGTGACACAGACAGTGGCATCAGGATATGACGGGTCTTGGGTGGGAGAGAGGGAATGTAAACAAAGGTGGGAAGGAGGATGGTAATCAGTGGGGAGCATATATCCAGCTAGAAAGAGGAACTGGCAGTTGCCTGTGGCTAGGTGTGTGGAGCTAGGATGGGGGGCTTTTTTGCAGCCAGGGGGGCAGCTGGAAGGCTCTGGTGGAAAGAGGAGACAGGGACAATGTCTCTCAAAATTAGAGTGAGGAAGAAAGGGCTGAGCATCACATGGAGTGAGAATGTGGAGCTATAGCAGCCTGTGCTAACGAGGGCCCTTAGACCCAGACATGGCTCCATTCCCTCCACCCCCCACTATATTCATTGCAGGGTGGGAAAGGGGAATTCAGGGAGCCAAAGGAGCAATCTGAAGCTGGGAAGATGTAATATTTTGTCTTGTGGGGTGACATACCCAGCTGCCAGAAGGGGGGTGGCTTGTTAGTCATAGCCTGAAGCCAGGACAGGTCTGGAGAAGTCCATTCTGGAAGGGTAAGACACAATCTTGACATGGTACAGGCTGCATCCTGACACCATCCCACAGAGAGAGTGCTGCCTAGGGACCTGCCTAGAGAGCCACCCCCACTCCTAGCCAAGACAAGGCACCTTCCACAGTCTGATGATAGCCATGGAGGGACTGGATCATGCCCTCCTTGTTTGTCTTACCTCCTGTCCCCACAGTCACACATGGTTTCTCAGATAGGGGTGGAGGAGCTCCCAGATTTGTGATAAAGGAAAGGAGAGGAACTGTCACACCACGACTCCTGCCTTTGCCCAGTATTTCAGGTTGGGCAGCGAATGGAAGGAAATGCCCCAGCTGGAACACAGCCCACATTAAAGTTCAGCCCATGTGGCCCTGCACCTGAGTGGGTGGACTGAGGGATCACAACAGTTCAGCAGTTTTGCCTGCACTGTGAAGGCCTGGGTTGGGGCAGGGTAGGTGTGTCGCATATTTGGTACACACTGGCGAAGAGGAATTAAAGTAAGCATGACCCCTGACCTTGCCGCCATTGTGCCAGTTGTTGATGAACTACAGGCTTAGCTCATGAAGATACCATTTCTGCCATTGCCAATGTACAAACCTTCTAGCTCCTCTATCACTCTCTCATCATGCTTCCTATGGTTTCTCCTAATCCTTCCTGCAGTAGGACTCAGGCAGCTTTGGAGTACAAGATGCAACTGAATATGCTGTGACAGCTGTATCTCCTGGGCCCTTCCTGCAAGCTCCTGTGCCATCAGCTCTTCTGTGAAGCAGTCTCCAGATAGTAATGATAGCATTGAGACTCTAGCCCCTCACTCCCTGCTTCAGCAGTACAACCTTACCAATTGCTCTTGATAAAGGTCTCTAAATCCAACTGTTGGCTAAAGGAACTGTTGAACATATCCTAGCTCTCCCTTGCCTTCAGCTCCAGCTTGTGTGACGGTGTTCCCCCCAGGTACCAACTCTGCTTTGGTACATGCTCTGCATCCTCCTGTGCAAGTCCACTACTGGAGGGGCAGAGTTTTGCATGTGTACATGTACATGCACACACGGATCAGAGGTGAAGAAGTTATTTTTCCCAGGTGCTCTTCAGTGCAATTTTCCTGGTTTGGGAGAAAAACAGTAAACCTGAATAATCACTCAGACAGTTTAATCTCCCGACTTTTAATAAGATGACAGGCACGGTCTGAGCCTTTCAGAAACTAACTGCTCAGCAGGAAATATCAATTATTTTATCTTTGCTTCTCATCTCCATGTGGTGGCTGTTGGCAGGGTGACAAAGGACTGAAGGACAGAGACTTCAGAGGATGGGTCTGTCCCTGTTCCTGTGAAGACAACAAAGGACAAAAAAAAAATTGTGTTCCTGAAGTATTAAAACTAACTCAAGGGTTTTTTTGCACCTCGTGACCAAATGGGACCACCAAACCATCAAGGACAGGGCTCTCTCTGACTTTGCCCACACAAAGCCTACAGCAAAATCTCCACTAAGAGTGTGGGGCTTGTGGCAGGCATCCCAGGGCAGGGGTGTGTGCCTCCCACAGGTGATTCATGAAGGAGGTGGTTTTCTCCATCTCACAGGCTGTGGGCAAGGAAGCATGCAGATGCAAGAAAAGTTTAGAATAGGAGCAGGCACTGGTCAAGTTCAAGCTTTGCCCAGCCTGGAAAGAGGACAGGCAGGTGCCAGTTCCCTAGCACAGATCAGAAGCCAGGCTGAGACTGTGAAAGGCTTGGCACTGAAAAGGAGTCAGGCCCTGCAGTAAAGATGAACGTGACATGTTGTGTGCACAGGGCTGCAGGGCTGTGGAACTGCGGGGGAAGTGCCAGGAAAAGGAACTGTGTTGGCTTCAGGAAAGTATATTTGATGCAAAATGCCAGGACTGGTGGTAGGACTCGGGAGAGGCATCCCTTGTTTTCTGTAATGTACCTCCAACTCTGTCATGAGCTGGGCACCTCCAACATTCCACTTCAGTTCTCCCTTTCCCTCAGTTTAACCACTAGGATACAGGAACTCACCCTTACTTAACATTGCTGCTAATCATTTCCTATCCCGAACATGCAGTCTGGCCAGTTTCTTGACCAATGGCTCTTGCCCACATCTCCCTCCCCCTCCATATTCTTCAGGACCATGCCTGTGATGACAATAGAGGTGCTGGGCCCTCACCTCACTCGCATGGGGCGCTGTAGCTCATCACTGCAGTTTCTTCTGGAAGACAAGAAAAAAGTGCTGGTGAGATATACTTGCCAAAAACTCACTAAAGCAACATAGCATTGTGCCTCTGTTTCTAGGAGCAGCATTCCCTCAGCTTACAGGCCATGACTCTCCTCCACTGTGACACATGAAACCACTGGTATGTGTCAAAGACTAGTGTGTGCAGCTAGTCCGGATTCACCCAAGTCATGGGGCTTGCGATCTTCTGAAGCTGTAAGTTCCAAACAGCTCCATTACAGTTATGGATTCCTCACTTTCTGAAGCAATAGCAATCCCTGACACATTTCCAGCTTTTCCTCCCACTTAGGACCCCAGACAACAGAGGACAAGTTGTTTTCAGCATCATTCTTCTAAAAGGACCCTCACTCTTCTAAGCCATCCCCTCTATGGTCCCTCTGCCTTTGCTGCCTCCCACAAAATAAGTGTACAAAAGCATGGCTCTGAGCTCCTTGCTCCCCTTGTGTTGGGAGAGTTAGACCCTAAGTGGGTCTACATGTCAACTTCAAGTTTGCAAGTTCTGGGACCAGAGGAAAAAGGAGCTCCCGTTTTGAAACCCAGGAGGGTAAGTCCATCACTAGAGAGCTTCTAAGGGGCAGTTAGATAAAAAAGTCAGGGATGGTATTGTCTTAGACTTGACAACCTCAGAAAATTTCTTTCCGGTGGTACCTTTGGGTGGTTTCTGCAGTACAGCATCTGAGCTCACCTGGCATGTAGTAATCGTAGACCTTGATAGTAGCTGGCTTATGATCCTTCACTTGCATGTCCTGCTGCACCAGCAAAGTGTAGGTGTGAGGCTGTCTAGTTAGCTAAGACAAAGAGATGCATGGATTACAGCCAGAACCAAAGTCCTGTAAGACAATCCCTTCCACTTGCTCTCACTCAGGCTCTGTGGAGACCTCACCACTGTGACAGATCTGTTCTGCTTTCCAGTCCATCTCAGAAATATCTTTTACTTCACATTCTGTGGCCATCTCCCATTTTTTTGTCACCATATGTAACTCAGCTCATGAGAGGCATCAAACCCACAGAGTCAATGTGCATTAGATATCTAAAGATAGCACTAGTGTTCCCAACCAATCCCACATTCCCATCCAGCTCTGCTCTGAGCTCCTTCATGCATGTTGCCTCAGTGGCTACTTTCTTATACACAGTCCCATTACATCAGCTCTTATTCTCTAGTCTCACACAACCCTCATCATTAAGCAGAAAAATGCAGGGTGTGGATGAACATCTGCTGGATGGTAGAAGTTACATGACCTGCTGTTCTACCTTGTGCTACCTGGCAGCCTGAACTGAAATCTTTCTCCGTGCTGCCTTTCTTCTCTGTGCTCTAGAGGTAACAAAAGCAGTGTCTCTGCAAGCTTAATGCATCCACATGACAATAACCTGCTTACCATGAGGCTAGCTTAGCTCAGCTTATTGACAACTGGGGATGAAGAATCACAGAAATGTGCAAGCGCTTCTTGGAAATTCTGAAGTTTTTAAATTCATGCCAGGTCTTGTTTCTGATGCTGTTTAGGTATGCATGTAGCTGGAGGGGTTGTTAATCTGTTGCTTAACGAGGCTGCGGAGCGAGCACTGCTGCTCACACAACCATCTGGTTTAATTTTGAGTGATCTTGGCAAACTCCATAAGCAATCTTGGATGCTCCCTACTACATTCAGGCTGCTTAAGTGCTTTCTGAGGGCTTGAATTTACAAGTTGGATCCTACTACTGCTTCCCAATCCTGATCAGACACTGTATATGGACTTTGAACCGCCTCTGAACAGTGCCAACAGAGGTAGGCTTAACATCAGAGTTAGCCTCATTTCACTCAAGTGGATCTGTATACAAGCTCTACTGCTGAACTACTGCAGGCTGACACTACACACTTCTCCAGGTCAGCAAATGTGGCTGGTATGCAGGAACAACAGCTCTGGATACTTAAAATACTAATGGAACCAAGATACAAGTGTAAGCCAAAAGCTATCTGCCAGTCCATAGTCCTTTTAATAATGATGTTAGCCTAAATTCCACTCACTTCTTCCAGGTAAAGAATGATGCGGTCAGCTTCACTTTCAACTTTCTTCACTAAAGGCATTTTCTTTAGCTGAAAATAGGAGAAAAAAATGTCAGAAAGACTCTAAGAGAAAGCAGAAATATTCAGAGATATTTGTCCTTGTGAGAACATGGGAAAAATGTTCACATGGCCAAGGAAGCCCTTGGGGTAGGGGAAGGCAAGGTGTGGCCTGGAAGAGATTTTGGGTATAAAGATTTCTTAGGAAGAGAAGAACTGTGTTTCTCTGCCCACAGGAATGATCTCAGTTCTGCATACAGTCCTGCATGATGGACAGCCATCACTGTTCCCATCCCAGCTGGACACAAACTCTTGGTCTCACCTCTTCCAGTGAACCTGCCACGGGGCTGTATCCGGACAGCAGCTCCACTTGGATCAGGACCATGTTGGTGGACACACGGTTCCCTGTGTAGCTGAGGCAGGAATGCAGGGGACAGCACTAATGTTACTTTCTGAGCCATGATCTCCAGATACTCCAGCCCAGCTTTGGTACTCAGGTGAAGGAATCTGCCTTTCCTTCCAGTGTTTCTCCTGTAAGCATACCTGTTCCTGTACGGTAATAAATCTTTGTGCTTCCCCTGATCTCTCTTTCAATTGTGCTGAGCCAAGGAGAATAAATTCCTTGGAAGGCTTCTGGAATTACCTTCCCTAGGCATGGCAGGGAATATCACATCCTCTGCCTGCTCCCTTGGCAGTTCTGTCCCAAGTCAGGCAGGGGTACAGCAGAGGAGAGTGGAGTGACAGTCAACCAGGAGCAGAGGAGGCAAGACTTAGGAATAAGTGTCAGTAGTCAGTCCCACAGGACCTTCACATCACTAGTGTTTTGAGACCTAATCCTAGAAGGGAATGAGACCCATAGACCTTGGGAGAACTTGTGGTGGCTGGCATGATAACGAGATAGGATTATAGCCTGAGCCATTCCTCCAGGGCCTGGTACCTTTCACCCAACTGAGGAGACCATAGTTAAATGAACAGGGACATATTAGCATTTGGACCTCATGAGTGAAGGGGAATCCTGTCCATCAAGAGACTGGTGTGGTGCAAGAAGCCTCTTAGCACAGAGGAGGCAAGGGACAACTGAGTGTCTCCTACCGAGCATGAACGGTGACAGGGAACTGGGTGGCGTTGGGTGTGATGCATTCTGTCTGCACAGCTATGGCAAAGGTGACATCGGTCCTCAGCAGAGGGACGTGGTACCACAGGATGGCCTGCCAGGACAGAAAGAAGCTAGTTGGCAGAGGATAACAGGGTTTTTTTTGCTGGAGAGTATCCTTGTCTAGTGTTTGGCTCCTGTTTGCTGTCTTGCACAAGTGTAAGAGAAAACTATGTGGCAGAAGCAGAGGTTCTGCTAGTGCACTGCTCCTGGTAGTGTTCACTGGACTTCTTGGAGGAGAGGTGCAGCTCTGACTGGGTGGAGATGATCCAGATTTCATTTGGGTAATTGCTATTCCCTTCCTGTTGGATCCCAGCTACTCCTACCAGCCTTGAAGCCCAGGTTCTTGCAAGTCACAGCAGCAATCTGTTTTCAGTGATGACTCAGTAGCAAGGTGAGAGGTCCCCTGGCTTTCAAGGTTTTTCCCCAGACAGACCTTTTCTCCCTGGCTGGGCTTACCTGCAGGAAGAGGCACCCATGGCCCTGCACGTGCACAGTATAATCTTGGGGAATGGCTGGCAGCTCTACTCTCTGCAGCAGGAGGCGATTGGTGTTGTCTATTCGTATGTTTTGGTTGAAACCCTCAGAGGAGAGAGAAGCCTGAAGATCAGGGCCATCCTTGCTGAAAGTCTTGGTTGCATACAGGGCTAGGGCTTCCAGAGCAACCACTGTGTCCTGAGGAAAGAGGCACACATTGGGCAGAATAGGATCCCTGCTTCCTGTGCATGCCCAGCCCTTAGAATTTCCTTCCCTCATACTGCAGCTGCAGCATAATAAGTGTTGAGCTTTCCCCTTGGACTTTTAGCATGGGATTAGCTCAGAGGAATACAAATATTCACCTTTTCCCAACTCCCATGGGCTGTAAATCCATACATCTTTTTTTCCTTTTTTACTATGGGCTGTGCTAGAACCCATTGCTCTCACAAACCATAGCTGATGGCAGGTTCTCTGATGATGATGGCTCAAGGGGATTACCTGGGTTGAAGCAAAGCCTCCATAAGGGTTTTGCTGCTTGGTGAGCCAAGACACAATCTGGGATGCCTTTCTGATTTCATCTGAAGACAAACTTGACTTTGAAAGGTGAGCCATGAGGATACTAGAGGTCAATTCCACATCAACAGATGGAGCCCGATGCCAATATAAGGAGTCTTCTTCCTGTTTGGACTGTTGGCTCCAGAATATTTGGTCATCTAGAGGTGGAGTGGGAACACTTATGGAGTTTGTAGCTGTATCTAATGACCTTGGAGTCCTGCAAAGCCCCTGTGCCTAGGTACTGAGTGAACATGTACACTGGGACAAGATATGGGTGCGTATCTTCCTATTTGCCTGGGAAAAACCTAGGCCTGCAGGCTGGGAAGGAGCTCTACAACATCCATGAAGCTCCCCTGATTTGGATGACTGTGAGACCAGGCCTGTAAGATCATCCATAGGAAAAGTCTGTCTCACAGTGTGGATATAGCCGGTGACAGCTCAGCAAACAGAGGCTATCCAAGCCTTGGGCTCCCCACAGAGCCCTGCCAGTGCCCCCCACTTCTGCCTGCCATTCCCTTGGTCATTCAGCCCTAGGATCTCTACACAATTCTGCCAATGGCCCTCTCTCCTGCCCCACGGTCTTTGGTACCTGATATTATGGCAGCCTTTTCCAATCTCTTGAGGATTTTCTGCCTGAGGGCCTTATCACCTGCTACTGCAAAGGCATTTGCGGCTAGTGCCAAGCTGTAGAGGTTGGAGCTGCCAGTATCAGCATTGACGAGGTCCTTTATACATTTCAGAGCTTTCCACACAACTGGGTCCTAGGATACAATTGAAAGCACACCGGTTGCTGGCAGAGTGTATGAGGAGGGAACAGAGCCTTGATGTGTGCAAAGGAGGGTGGAAACAGGGACAGGACACATGGGGAGGAAACTGGTAACGTACCCCTGTGTGCACAAAGGCAGAGCATCAGTGCACTGCTTGCCAAGAGTCTGCACACACAGCCCGTCCCTGCTGCCAATACTCACAGAGCGTGGCATCCCTGAGTGTATGAGAGCTGTGATGACTGCAGAGCTCAGCCCCAGTCCTTCCTCCACTGCACCCTGCAGCCAACGTAAAACACAGAAAAGGAGGGCTGCCGTGAGAAGGGAGAAGGAGAAGTTTTCCAGTGCCTTCTGGTGTCTGAGCAAAAGCCAGCACAGGCAACAGTGCTGGTCCTGTTCCTTCTTCTAAGGAAGTGCCAGGGCTGGTATCTACTCCTGCAGGTCCTGCTTACCAAAGCACTTCTCAGCCATGATGCCCCAAGCTCCTCTGGGTAGCTGGCTCCCTCCCTCTGCTGAACACATTCCCCTCTCCCCTCCCCTGCAAAAGATTTTCAGCAGCAGATTTCAGTGCCAGGGAAAGTGATGTTCCCACAAACCTGCTGCAAGGTTGCATCTCACTTGAGGGCCAGGACAGTGGCAAGGGTATGGAGGAGCAAAAGAAAAGGTATCTTTTGAAAGGGGAAGTGAAAGGTATCATTCTCTTCACTTAGAGGATTAATTATCTGAGTCCACCCAACTACTGCTGGCTCCACTTTGGTGGTACTCTGTGTGTGTCTGCATGCACAAATGCTGTGTTTCTGAGCATACAGGGCACATCCCTGGCAAGGTGAATCTCACGTGAGTGGCTGCCATCAATTTCCATTCACTCCATTTCTGACTCTCTCTGTACAGGGCGGAACTCAGACAGAAGGAAGAAACAGCAGCTAATAATGGGAAAGGAAGCTAAAGCAGTTTACCATACACAGCTTGAAAGCTTTTTTTTTTTGAGGCATGTGTTAGCTTTTGAGACAGGGCTAGGGCAGAGCACTGGTTCAGTTCCCATGTGCATATCATCAAATGCAAACCTCCATCATTCATAACTTGAAAAAGTGCCACCATGACTAAGCACAACCCGGAGTGTCACCCAAGGGTGACCTTGGGCACATCAGAGCCTCCCTCGTGCAGTAAGGTTAATTTGTTCTTGGCACCCAAATTGGGCCAGAAAGTGAAGGAGCTCTGAGGTACCTAATGAACAGCCAGGACATATCATACCATCAGACCATTGTTGAAAAGCTTTCCCACACTCTTGAAGCAGCCAGATGGAGTCTGACTTTTAATCAGGGCACTGGCAGCATCCTTTATATTCTGCTCATCTATGTGGATGAAGTCCCGGGCTTGGCTGAAGGTCTTGAGGACAAGGGCAGTAAGCCTAGAGCCAAGGAAGGGAGAAGAAAATCAAATTGAACCCGTCACTGATGCCCATCTCCAGTAGGAGTCAGGAGTCTCTGTGTCTTCCACTATCTCATCCCTGGAGAAATACCAGCAGGCCAGAGCCTCTGTGCAGATGGAAAATTGGAAGCAACGCACGTGAGTTAGATGCTCTTGAAGCTTGAGCTCAGATCCATTTGCAGCAAGAGCGAAAAATTCACTGACAGCTCAGTGCTTCACCCAGAGCTCTGCCAATTCCTACACGGTGCACTTGTGTCATTTAAAGCCATGAGGGCTGATATTTAGTGAGCTCATTCAGCCCCTGTTTGGGCACAAAGAACTCTGGAAAACCTGGAAAGAAGGCGTCTTTGCAGCCAAGTTTTCAGAATCAGCCTCACTTGCGGTGCCCAAGCACAAACAATCAAACAGGGGTACCTCAAGTCAGCTCATTGGCACGGTTCTTTTCCAAAAATTCTCAGAAGCAGTTTCTGTTCAAAACTCCACACCTCCAGACTCCCTCACTTTCTCCAGACCAAAATCCAAGCCAGCTTGAGCCTGACCAGGTCAAGCTGTTGTTCCTCAACTGTGTTTGGCTATCTCTGCTTACCATGTGTTCCCTGGCTCACTTCCTTCCCCAAAGGCACTGTATGAGCCATCTGCATGCTTGTAAAGGAGTTGCCGCTGATATCCTGTGGGAAGAGGCTGGGAATAGTGAAGATGCTCTGTCTGTTGTGTTATCAAGGTGACAACCTGCCCCGCCAATCCTGCTGATTACTATAGAGAGCGCTGTCTCTGAGGAATTCAGCAAAGGGCTTTCAGAGGGGTGCCATGTACCCCTTGTTCAGCTGAGACACAGCAGCCTGATTTACACTGCTGTAATTCCCATGGTGTCAGGCAAGTGATGCTGCACAAATGCTGTTCAGCACCTAGCCTCTGCTAAAATCCCCACCGCACAATCTACTGTAGTGGACATCACCAGCTTAATAACCCAACATGACTAGAAGTCCACTCACCTCTTTCCAAATAGCCAATTGCCTTCTGTTTGATTTCTGGAGTCAGTTGTCCTGTTTCCTCAAGATATCGTGTGATAAAGACATTGGGGGCAAAATGAACCATGTTCTGCTCACCACAGCCACTGGACATCTGGAGGAGCTCATCTATGTTGTCCAGTGCTGTCCCCAAAATGTCACCTGTAGGACAGAACAACAGCTATGGGAGCTTTACATATTCTTGCATGTAAAAAATTTCTGGTCTCACTGATTCTCCAGATAACCTGCTAAGCCTGGTCTCAGTTCACCTCTGATCACACTAGGGTGACTTTAATGTCTATAGAGTCCTGTAGGAATAGTGATATGGTACTTGTCTATCTTTCCCTTGCCTGGGTGAAATTATAATGTCCATCTGGCCCAGTGTCACTTGTATAAGAGAGATGGGATGCTTCTCTGGAGGACATAAGGGCCCAGTATCACACCTCACTGTACACATTCCCTCTTGTTACTCTGTTTGCTAAAGCAGACGTGGTGGCACCAGAACAAAAGACTCCTGCAGGGAAAAATCTTACTTGCCAAGACCCCCCTAAATCTCACCTAAGAAAGAGATGTGTGCTCTCTCTGATCCAAGGACCATGTTATCTGGCATAGTGAAAGTGATTGTCTCTGAAGCTGAAGTTCCTGCAAATGGCAAAAGCATCAGAACAACAGGCAGAAGGGAGATGGCAGACCCACAGGCATCCCCAGGAGGTGGTGTAAACAAGACTGGGATCACCTCATCAGTTGGTGAAATCAGCATTTAAAAGAGAGGATGACACAGAGATCAGGCCACCCACTGATGAGTGACTGTGATGTGATTAGGCAGTGGCTTGGCGCTGCCAGGAGCTTGTAGTACTGGGTAGAGCTGAATGGCTTTGCCTCCCCATAAAAGCTCCAAAATCCCTGACTTCCCCCTCCCCATGCACCTCCAGATAGTCCTAAAGTTGTTCACACACCGCACTGCTTTTTTTGGTCTCCTTGCTCTGTGCGCAGGTACAGCCCCAGTGGTAATACAGCCCCTGTCTCTGGCGTGCCTGCACCTACCTTTAGGGCAGAGGAGTGAGGTGTGGGTCTTTTCCTCCAGCAGCCCCTCTGCCTGGTGGGGAAAAGGCTGGTCAGCTCCAACGAAGAGCAGTAAAATGAAATAGCAGCTGCACAGTACCCCACCTTCCTGCAAGCAGGTTTTCCATCCTCATGGGCCATGCAAACGGCCTTGCACAGACAGTAGGAATACACGTGCCAACAGCGAAGTCTCACTGGGAGGAAGGTTTCTAAGCTGCTACCTGCTTCTGCCCCCATTGCCCTGCCAGCAAGCAGTTCTGATGTCTCTGTCCCATTGAGTGGAGGTGCTCAGCTCATGCCCCGACACAACCTACTCTTAGAATCACTCCTTGATCTGCCTCCCTGAGAAATGTGCCTACCTGCCTGGCCAACTCTCCCTTCCCAGAGCCACCCGCTTGGCCGTTTTGAGCCTGACCCAGTTCCAACCTCACCAGGACCCTGAAGCATACTCTGACCTTCACCAGCAGGTGTTTAACCACTGTGTCTTTCCCTCCAGACTCTGGCACAACAGCTGTATTCTCAGTGCAAACATCTTCCTGCTCCATCACCTCAGCAGTGACAGTGAAATTCACCTTCCCTAAAGAATAAAACATCAAGAGGCCAATTGGCATGTCCATGCCTATGTTTCAGTTTGCTCAGCCTAAGGCTGCTCACTCATGCTTTGCTTAATAGGCCACTCTCCCTTCCAACCCAGCTCTGGTTTCCTCAAGCAGCTCTGCCAGTGCCTCCCACTCCTGCCCCCCCCTTGTCCCCTTACCTAATTTTGTAGCCTTCACGTCCCAGAAAAATGTTTTTGCTGAATCAGGACACAGACAAATAGTGAACCTGACATTTGCATGCACAAATTCAAAATCCCTGGAGTCCATTAGGCTAAGATGGAGCTAGAGGTGAAACAAAAGTGAGTTCGGGTTACAGAGCTGCTGCTGTGTTTTTCCTTTCAGCTCCTTTCCTTTCAGATCCAAATGTCAGTCAAGCCCAGAGTGAGTATGATGATGGCCCTGTTGCAGTATCTGTGGGACACCAACAGCCCATGGACATCACAGTCATGTAGGGTTGAGCTTATGGGGAGGGATAAGCTTGACAGAGATGGCTCTGCATGGAGCTTTGTGAAGAGCTTCCTTGGTGTCTTTTGCCCAGTGCCTGAGGAGGCAGCCCCTTGTTTGGGTCTCTATCAGTGAAGGACTGTTCCCACACATCCCCCTGCCCAAAAGCCATCCTGGAGGGAGCCACTCACCACCATGCACTGCTTCAGATAGCTGAAGACTTTGACTTTCAGGGGAAATGACTCTCCCCGGAAAACAGAGTAGGGCAAGGTGGGTTCCACGAAGAAGGGCTTGAAGCTCTGCAGGTTGGTGGTCTCTGAGATTCCCAACCCATGGCTCTGTGAGGTGCAGAAGGTCATGGCCCTCCAGTCTGTGATACTGTCGGGTACTGTGACAGCTAGCTCAGCAACCCCTGAATCACTGAGGAAAAAACAGAGTGGAAGGGGTTGTCCCCATCCCTGTAAAGATTTCTCTTGGGAAGACAAATGCAGAAGGACTATGAACTGGAAGCGCATCTGAAGGTGTGGGGATTCCTACAAATTACGACAGAAGCATGGGAAGGATAGCAAACAGGTGGGCAAGGAAGGACTGAGATGCAAATGTTCTGGACAGTGTTGCACCTCAAATTCTTGTTTTGTGTGGGCACACAGGTCTCCCAGGGATCCATGTTATACACCCAGCCTGTGCCAGGGAGCACTGTGTGACACTTCCACCACAGTACCACCCGGACTCCCAGCCACAGCTTGGCAGTCATAATTGTAAGTGTCAGTTACAGATCTACATGCACAAAACAGAAGATGGTCCCTGCCTGAAATGGGCATAATCCAGCCAAATGAGATGGAGAGGTAGAAATCCTAATTTACAGGTGGAGAACATTGACACGTGGGAGAATTAAGAAAGCTGAGATGTGTGAATAAGGGGAAAACAATGGATGCTGCATAACTTGACTTTAGGAAGGCTTTTGACACAGTCTCCCGTAGTATCCATGTCGCCACATTAGTGTGGACTGGACAAGTGGATGATAAGTTGAGCAGAAAATTTGCTAGACCACTGGGGACAAAGGATGGTTATTGGTGACAAAAAATCCAACTGGTGGCTGTTTACCCGTGGCATCCCTCATGGATTGATAGCTGGGCCAATACTGCTTAATGGCTTTATTAATGACCTGGATGATAGGAGAGAGGACATTCTCAGCAGGATTAGCGGACTAATCTTGCTATGTATTAGCAGACTCTACCTTGTTGGGGACGGGTTCCTGGTATGCTGGAGGGAAAGTTTGCTATTAAGAGGAACCTTGACAAGCTGGAAAAATGGGCTTGAAAATTACTAGATTCTGTATCTGGGATGGAATAATACCATGCAACAGTACAGGCGAGGCAGTGACTGGCTAGTAAGCAACATTGCAGAAAAAGAGGTGGGGGTGCTGGTGGATAACAAGTTGAGCATGAGACTTCTCATGTGCCCTTACAGCAATGGAGGTCATCTACTTCTAGACTGTATTAAGAAGACTGCAGCCACTGGGTTGAGAAAAGTTATTTTTCCCCTGTATTCCTCCATTGTAGGACCACATCTGGAGTACTGTGTCCCATTTTTGCCTTCCAGTATAAGAAGGATACTGACATATTTGAATGCATCCAGTGGAGGACTACCAAGATGGTCAGAGGGCTGGGGCATTTGATGTACAAGGAATGGCTGAAAGAACTGGTGTTTTCAAACTTCAGAGGGAAAGGCTAAGGGGACATCTTTTAGCTTTCTAAAGCTACCGATTGGGAAGGTGTAGAGACAATGGAACCAGTCTCTTCTGAGGTGCATATTGAGAGGATGAAAGGTAACAGACACAAGTTGGAACATGGGAAATTCTGACTTGCAATACGAAAAAAAAATACCATGAGGATGGTCAAACACTGGAACAGGTGCCCAGAGAGTCTGTGGAATCTCCATCCTTGGAGATACAGAGAACTTGACTACAACCTGATCCAACTGGACCTGCCTTGTGCAGGATGTTGAGCTACAGACCTTTGGAGGCCTCTTCCATCCTGTAGGAGTCTGTTATTTTAAGTTCCCCAGGATAATTTAGAAAATCTCAAGCAAAGCCAGGAACTGAACCAAACCTCCATTGTCCTTATGCACTTCTTCACACCTCCATTTTCTTTGTTGGCACAGATGGAAATAATGCCCTGGCTCTGCTCAGGCCCATTCCCTCTCCATTACGGCTGGTAGGAGGTCTGGATCCATGTGGGGCCACAGCCCATAATTACTCACTTGATGGGAACCAGAGTCCAGATGAATGTCTCTGGAAACCAGGTACGTACTGGCCCTGCCTCGCTACCCAGCTCAACGTGCTCTGACTCAGCACGTTCAACAGCAGCATCTGTTTCTGGGTCCAAGTTGTCCAAGTCTGCCAGCTCGCCATAAGCTATTGGGAATACAAGCATTCATTCAAAGGCAGAGCAACTGTGAAATCAGGATAGAGTTCAGCTGGGAAAAGCTCAGCTCTCCATCCCTCCCACTCCCACTCCAATCCCCCTTATCCTCTGCAAGATGCCTTCAACCTAATTCACTGTTGTCTTCCACAAGACAACCCAGGAGACCATGTGGATTCCAGTATGTGTGTGCTCCTCCACCTGCTCACACTTTTGCTCTCAGCCCCTGCAGAAAGGCTTAGGTAGTGCACAGTGCCAATCTTGGCTCATTCTCTGGTTTCCAGCAAGACCTTTCTTAGTCTTACAAACAGATGTTCCTTCCTGAGACAGATGCCTCATTTGCCCCCTTGACCACGTTATCTTCCTGCCTGCCAGCAGAAGCTTCCAAGCAGGTTCTTCCTATGCAGCCACCCTTCCGCCCCTCCAGTACACTGGACACACACACACACGTCAGGACCCTTCCCCTCTTCTTGTGGTGCACATCTCCTGTGCAACCTCCCACTCATCTCTGGAAGCCATCCCCAGTTCCTCAGCACACTGCATGTTCAGCTGCCCTTGTACAGCCTGTATGTTACCCGTGATTTCCAAAGAAACAGGATAAATCGAGATGTACACATGTAGTCGTAGTAGGAAGTGGTCTGAGTGCGGCACTCAATTGGAGACTTGATTTTAAGGCTGGTTAAAAATGTTAGACCTGAATTCTGGAGGAAAGAAGGGGAAAAAAAGAAGCTAGATTTCAGTGAAGGGGGTGGTGTGTCTGAGGGTCTGTCTCTGCCCCTGCCTCCCAGTATATCGGCCAACCTGTGTTGTTGCACCTCAGCCCGACCTGCGAATGCAGAACCACCCTGCTCCCAAAGCCTGGTCCTGGCATCTCACGCCAAAGGAAGCTCTTTCCCGTCAGGATTGTGGGGGTGACTGCTCGCATGTGCATGCCCACACATGAAGTCATTGTTTTGGCACCACAGTTTGCTGCCCACCCTAACACAGACTTGTTCTCATCTTTCACCTGCTATTCCTTTCTACTATTGTTTCCCTCCTTCTCTCAAGTCCTTTTCTTTTTCAACCTCCAATTTTCTCTGACTCAGGCTGACACTCCCCTCTCCTTCCAACCCCTAGAAAGTCTGAGAGTCTTGAGCTTGGGATAAATAGTGAGCTGGGTTCTAGGGATCTGCCTGATCAATGGGAATTTATCAAGCTGGGAGCATGGAGTGTCAGAGACCTCTTAGTTCAGAAGCTCAGCAAATTCAGAAGCCAAAGTTGCCAGCACTTACAGGAAAGACAGTCTGTGAAGCTACCCAGCACTGACCTGGGATACAAAGGGGCTCAGCTCTGATATTTCAGGTTTTCTGGAAATTAGATTTACCTTCAGCAGTTCATAAATGTCAGGTTGGGACACTGCATAAGAGTATCTGTTGTACATGAATGGTGACATTGTTCCTGGTGGAAGGGTGGTTTGAGGGGAACTGATGATCTCTGGGCTTTTGTGGATAGTACAGTAGTCACTGTAAGAGTCTGTGAGGGTGCTGGGGTGCTCCTGAGTATAACTGAACATATTGTGCACCTGTAGACAGAGAATGAAAGCAGTACAGGTCAGTGTGAGGGGTGGGAAGTTTTTCATTTCTATCCAGAGATTTTCTGTGACTGCAGAGGCAGAGCTTGGATCCTGCCTGCCACAAAATCCCAGCCTCAAAGTTTTTTGAAAGCTTCCACAAGTTTTAGTTCCATAGCACCAGAGATGAACACAAACCTCTCTGGGGTACGGCTGCATAGCTGTGGCCACTTCCAGCTCATAGATTGCACCTGTGAGCTCAATGCATACAGTAAGGACACAGAATGCACATCCTGGATCAACCCAGACAGTGTCAAGAGGCAATTCAAGGGTCCTTAGACCCAATGCACCCCAGGTCTAGAGCAGAAATGAGACCCTTCCACTGTCAAGGCACCACTTACAGTCCAGTCTGTGAATGGAAGGACTGACTGGTTCACGTGAGCTGGAACAAGGACATGGAGCCTATCACATAGTGGGCATTTTTTTTAACATAACTGTTTTTTTCAGAGCACTGTCATGAATTGGTTCAGCAGATGGAAGTCTCTTGCCATCTGGCTGCCACTTTGGCAAAGCACTCTAAGTTTAACAAGGATGTGACTTTGGGCTGTACTTGGAGATCACAGTGGGTTATTCTATTACATCCCTCCGTAGAGACTGGAAATTTTGACTGGTGTTTGATGTTGGCCTTCATTTTTTTTTCTCATTAAGCCATGTCCTGTCCCCATTCAAGTACTTTTTGATATAGCCACTGTGCCTTATTAACCAGTGCGTGCAACCAGATACTCAAAAGGCATCTCTCCAATATTAGCAAGGCTCAGCACTAAAGTCACTCACACTATCCACAGATAGCTCAGCCTCTGGCCTCAGGAGAAGGACGCTTTGGTCTACAGCACGGATGCTACATAGGGAGCCTGGTGCAGCCTGCAAATGGAGATGGACAGCCGATCCTGGGAGAGCCACTGTGTCTGAGAAGCTAAGCTTCACCTGAAACAGCAGAAGAAAGAGGGACTAAAGACATTACAGAGGAAAGGAAGGGGAGACTGTAGCTACTGGATTCTGCTGGACATCTATTGACAATTTGCAGTTAATTAGCTACCCTCCAGCCTACCACCACCTTATGTTTTGTGCACTACTTACGTGGTTCCTGAAGCACTTGGAGACTTTCAGACTAAAGCTGTCAGCTGCCACTTGTCTCTCAGGGAAAGCAGTGTAAACAAAGAGGGTAGCCATGGGTGAAATGAGGTCAATGGGCAGAGTGACATTGAAAGCCCCACTATACTGACCTGAAGGAAGAAGGAGAAATAGAAGAAGTACAGGAAGAGGCAAGGAAGTCTGCCTCCAAGGATTACAGCAGCAACATGCTCATCCTCTATAATACTTCTGTACAGTTACTTGGATAAAAGCTATTCTGCCTTGCTTTTGGGGAGGCCACAGCTACACCAGGGTGTAGGTTAGTGCCATTTTGTAGCAGCGATCTTACATCATGAGGGATCTTGGCAACGGTGTGCACTTGGAAGAGAAATGACTTTCCACCAGAGTCCAGCAAAAAGATTCTGTGCATTTTCTTGGAGGTCTCTGATAATTCCTGCTTGGCAGACAAGCTCTGACAATTCCATCATTTGACCAGGAAAAAAAAAAGGGAAATTAAAAGACAGAAGAGAGGTAGCATATTTGCCATTTCCTCTCAAATTTTTTTTGTGCCAGCTCTGTTGTTTCCTGTTGGCCTCAGATCTCTTTTGTCTCCTTCCCCATTTAGGCTGGAAGGGCTTTACTGTTGGGTCCTTAATCTGTTCCTGGTATTTAGATGCTCTTACCTAATGGCGGATCAAGAAGTACTGTTGTTTGGCCATGATGTACAAGGGATCCTCTGGCCAAAACCTAAAGCGTAATGAAGAGAGTAGAGGGTTGATAGTGCCTCTGCTCCACGTCTCTGGGCCAGCAAAGGGCCCTGTGCTGACACAGACCTATCGCAAAGCTGACCTCATTGCTGGTGCTGCTCTGCACTCACCAGGTGGTAGAAGTCTGCTCTGGCAGCCCCGTCCCCCAGCTCCGTGGCTAGGATGCAATAGTGCACAGTGACCTGTTGCACATCCCCACAGGGCAGCATTGTCTGCATTGGCTGGATCCTCACAGAGCTGTGGCTGGATGAGTAGAAGGCCCTCAGTGTGAGGGATGCAGTGCCATAAGACACTCTCACATTTCGACCACTTAAGTCCTCCGGCTGGGTCTTTGCCTGTGGCACAGAAAAGGTGGCTTGGTGTCTGAAGATTTCTTACAGCTCTCCCCATGCCAAAACCAAGACTGACTGGACAGTGGGCTCTGGAACTCTCCCAGGGTAAGGTGTCTGTTTCCACCTAAGCCAAGCTCAGTCAGCCCCTTTCTGTGGAGCCTGGCATTACCTGCTCCACCATGCTCTGGGATAACTAGCACCTAAACAGATGCAGGAAGCTGTATACTACTAGGGCTTGGGCTAGAGCCTGAACTTCTGCAGTGCCACTGCTACCCCAGGAGCAAGCCAGGGTTTTAGACTGTGTAGAGTAGCTTATTATTCCCCGGATCAAACCAGTGAACCCTTTGCTTCTGTCTGGTATGTGTGTGGAAAGTATCAGCATGGATCTGCCCTAATAATGTATTTCACTGTTCAGTGTTACTCCACTCGCACACTGTATTTCTTTTAGCACTTTTCCTGATCCGTAGGGTAGACGTGGCAGGGGACAAATGAAGCTCAATAGCCTTGCTCATCTTTGACCTATCTGCACTGAGGCTATGATATTAACAACTTGTGGACTTCCAGCAAGGTCAAGAGCCATCATCTAAGATACTGTATGCACTCTGATAAAGAGGCAAGGCTTGCCTCGAAGTGTCTTGACCTTGAAGTTTAGACAGGACGAGTATTAGAAACCTAGCCCTACAACCAGATAAGAGAGCCTTCCTTGTTCATGGAAAGGCAGATGCAAGCTTTTCTCTGTCAATTCCCTGTTGGTGGCATCCCTATTTAGCTCCTTACATCCTGATTACCTGGTCTGCTTCAAACTGGCTTGCAGCAACTGGTTCCTTACTAGCCTTCCTTCTTTCTCTCCTAAGTTTCCTGCCTCTTATCTCAGGCTTCTCCTAACTGTTATGCCATGAGTAAACATAATGCAAACTGGTCACTGACGTTTTTTTCTCCACATGTATTTTCAGATGCTTATTCCCTAACTCCTTTCCTGTCTTCATGTTCCAGACCATGTGGGAGTTCTTCCTTTGCTCTCTTGTCCCTGCCCAGTCCCACAAAGCCCTTTCCACCTCAGACAGAGCTGCTATGTAGGTAGACCTCAGTCACAACTTCATGGGGCCTCTGTTCACTGCCTAATCTCTCATCACATCTCCTGACTGCTCAGGGATTGTGCGGCACCAGGGGCCAGAAAGCTGGCTCTGCTTCCTCTTGCCCTAGATCTGTCACTTCACTGCTCTGTGCCTCCATCTCCCTAGCTATACCAAGGCAATGACATAGACTATAGGCCCGAGGGATGCATTGCTTAGTGCTGGCCAAATCCAATGTAATTATTGGGCTTAACCTGTAGTAGAACTTTACTGCTGTTGTCCCACGCTGATGTCTCTAAGATGAAAGAGGCCATCCCAGTGTCATCCGTGAAGTAGGTCTTGGTCTGCTTCTTGCTACCATAGGACACTGTAAGAATCACCTCCTTGTTCTTCAGGTGTGTCCCATTGGCACTTTTAAGTTCCAGCTGTAACAATGCAGAGAACAGTTAGAGAACTGGAGGCCTCAGGATTGAAAACCTACCTCCCATTAGAAGTCCCAGTTGCCCTCTCTGCAAAGGGACTCTCAATGTGAAGTCTAACTCCTCCAACCCCTCCCCATTTCTGCAGCAGCTGTCTCATCTGGCAAAGCCATGTTCCTATCCTGTGGTCACACCTTTGGATTACCTCTTGGTAGAGATGTCAAAGGAGAGACTGGGACAGAGGACTGTGCTAGCAGCTTTGGGCAGCTCAGAGCAAGAGGACCCATCAGTACTTCTTTGCCCGCCGTCTCCTTAGGCCCAGCTGCTGGGCTTTCCATGTTTCTGCCCTGTTCACTTACATTTCCATAGTAGGGAGCTCCTTGCTGATAGTAGTAGCTTGTCCCCCAGAATTGGAGCGTTGTGATATCAAAAGTGACCTTGCAGTTTTCACTGGTGTTGAACTCCACCCCTAGGAAAGACAGGAGGTGCATGCAGGTCAATATCATGCGTCTGAGCAAAGGCAGCAAGATTGGATGGACTGAGGTAAGGGGTGGACTATCTCTCATAGGGGATTGTAGTTTCTCCATGTAACTTCAGGAGTCATTTTACACACCCACGCGGCAATAGTGCCTCCTACATTCTGACCTGCTAGAATAACAGCAGTCTTCCAGGAGGTCTCTGCCAAACAGATCTCAAATACTCTTTCTGACTTTGTTTAAGATGGTCCTACTCATAATTGTCCACTTCTATTCTCCTCCCATTCTCAGAGCAGAGTCACCTGAAGGCAACATTTTTCCTTGCCTTTGCCGCGTTAGTACGGTCTGCTGTCTTGTCATGTGATGGCCACCTGAAATCACTGCAGTTGTTTGCTAAGTGAATGTGTGTCACTGCTTTCAGCAAGGGGCTGCAAAACATTTTCTTGTAAGGAAGGGTTCGTAAAATTTTGTAAGAGAGGAAACCTTGCAGGATGGGATATTTAACAGCAGCTCTGGACAAGTAGCCTCATCTCCCTATTGGGATGTAGAGGTAAATCTGACAAGGAGTTATTAACAGTACACAGTCAGGACCTTGGTTATCACTGGTTGCTCTGAGTATCTCCTAATTCTGGTGGACTTTCGTAAAATATGGTTTAAGAACAAAAGAACCTGGCCTGGCCCACCTCTGTGCACATTTCTACTGTGACTAGAAGATGAGAAAAAGCAGCTCTTGCCCATCTCTGCCAAACCAAGGTGACTGTCAGAGGTGGACTGGCCACAACAGCTTGTGGAGGAGCAAGCATTTTGGCAAAGCCCATCCTGCCACTGGGACAACTCACATGTCCTATGTGAGTCAGACCAGGGTGGTATGGTACATGAGAACATCTATGCTACTATGGTGGTCCCAGGGAAGACACAACCCTCTGAACACTTGACCTCATGAAAGCCACTGCAGAAAGCTCCAGTGGTTTGATGGGAAAACACAAGGATCCATAAGGAGTCTTAGAGATGAAACCCCAAAGACAAGCATGTTGTATGAGTGTAAAGTGAAAGATCTTCCATGAAGTGTAGAATCAGTTTTTGCTACCTGTTCCACTTTCTTTCAGAAAAGCCACAGCTTCCAGGTTGAAATCATAACTGTCACCACGCTTCTGGTGGTAGATCTGAATATTCACCTTAGTGGCAAAGCAGCCATCCTTGTTTGTCTGGGGATGTGAAATTGTATCTGTTAACCAATCATGAATGCATTAATCCCTTCTGCAGTACAGATCAAACCCAAGGCCCAGAAGTCTAAAAGTACATGACTAAGTCACATGAGTTAAAGGAGCAACTCCCATACTGGCATGAAACACTTCTTTTCTGTGGAGCAGTCACTAATAGGAGATGCTGTTTCACACGTGTCTCATCTTTACACACCCTCATGTGCCAGTAGCAAACATGAGTTGTCATTTCTCCCTGAGAACGTGATTTCTTCTGCTAGGGCAGGATTTATCTTTAAGATATGTGCTGGGTTACATAAAAATATGGAAGCAAATATAGATACGTTCACTGAACCCTAGAGATGAATGAGTAAAGTCTGTGCTGAACTGCAATTGCTTGCTTAGATGCAAGAGGTAATTTCTGTGTCTCCAAAACAGCTGTTTCTGGGAAACAGCACATAGGTGTTTACACCACATTAAAAAGCGTTACTAAAAAGCATCCAGTGGAAGTGAATCATGTGGGCAGTGTTTGTATTTTTTATTGTTCTGTTGCAATACCTGTTTTGTAGGCAAATCTGCAGTAGTTAGCTTGCCTACAGATGCTTCTTCCTTTGAGTGCATCTAAGTATAGTCAGAGAAATCACTGAGAGGGGCTGTTTGCTGCACTGGGGAGTTAAGGACATATCAGTCATTCATCCCCAAGCAAAGAGCATGCTGCTTCAATAGCTGATGTCTGTCCCACTCCTTCCTTTAGCATTCTTCCCTGTCTTTGCCCTGTTCCTCTCTTTTGCACGAGGAGTGGATTTCCCATGTGCTCACCTCGCCAGTGTAATCCTTACAAATACTGCGCTTGGCTTTGGAAGACTTCCAATTATAGCGGATATGTTTACGGCACACCACAGCCTTCACACTACCTTGGACTGGTTTCCCATACGTGTACCTGGCAAACATAGCAGAGAGGACTTACACTCACATACAGAAACACTGGTTCAAGTGTGAATAATATCAGCTTTAGCCTGTGGTTTGCAGCTATACGACCCAGCAGCCTGCAGTATCTTCATGGTTTGTGAGTTCAGCAGAAGTCAAGAAGTTAAAATGACTGCATCAGATTGAGGCAGAAGACAGTGGTGGGTGAGTTCTCTCCATGTCAACGCTAGTCCCACCAGGCAGTGCTAGGGGACATTGTGCTGGCCATAAGTTGAGTCATTATTCCTTCCACACTGGTATTAATCAATGCAGCAGAGGTACTGTATTGTAGTGCACATGCCTCACTGAGGGGATCCACTGCCAGACTTTCAAACTCACAGAGAAAGAAGTGGGGACAGAAAATACAGAGAAAGGTGACAGTCCAGGAGAATTCCTTAGCAAAGGATGCCAAGGTACCAGACTTTTTGGGGTCGGGGTGGGGTTGGCAGAGACCATTTTGAGCTCAGTTATTGATAGCTGTGCAGTTTCCAAACCAGTAAGAATGCACCTTCTGCAGCGATAAGTCAGCTCACATGCCACAGACGTGGAGATGAAAGTTCTCCTCCAAGATGGTGACCACCTGAGGCATCTGGATGGAGACACTGAACTTAGGCAGCACTGTGTGAAAGCAAGAGAAATACAATTCAGTGAGAACAGAGAGAGCTCATTTGTTCCAATTCTCCCCAAATGGTTTTCCACAGAAAAGAAAGCTCTGCTTTCATTCCCTGACTACCAGCACAGAGCCTGGTAGCAATGTACCAGCAGCCCAGCCAGCAGAGCGTGGTGGGAGCAGACAGCCTTAGTCTCCTCCCCAGAGCACAGCTGTGGGGCAGTGTCTCAGTCTATGCTCAGGACATGGAGGAGGAGAAAGCCAGGGGGGCCTGAGTGAAAGCCAGTGATTACAGCTACTGGCAAGGAGTTGAACATATCAGGTGCTAGCACAACAAGCAGTTCACAGCTGCATGGCCCATTCAGCTCTGTGTGGGAGAGGAGTGCTGGAGGCAATACATCTTTCTCTGCTGCCATCAGCTCCCTGAGATTCTTACCATACTCCTCTACCCTGAAGGAATGTGTGCGGTCAGGCATTTTGATGGTGTACTCTCCAACTGGTGCTTCTGCAGCCAGAGGGAAGGACAGATCCACAATGCCTCCCACAGGTGTAACATTCAGCCACTGTGCAATTCGGTTCCCTTTGGGGTCCTGCATAGGCAGTAGTAGAGAGTAGTTATTTCCCAGTGCGAAAAGAGACTCTTTTGCAGGATGTCCAAGCTACCACAGCATGGTCTGAGCACCTATCTTCTTGTCCTGAGACCTCCAGTCTATGACACAGCTACAGTGCTCAGGTGAGTCTGAGCTCGAAGAAGATAAGGTTTTTCTTCCTGTCTCATTGACAAAGTCAATCTATCATATTATTGCTCTCTGGTGGCACTGCCATCTCACTGGCTGCTGTAAAACTGTGGTTTACTGCCTGCCTGTCTGAGAGAGAGAGGTGGTCCCTCTTAGAGACCCCTGTGGTGATCTGAGCTGTCATAGCCCCCAGGCCACTGTGGAGAGGGTCAATCCTGACAGCACATGCTGCCTAAGGTATGAGATACTTGTGAATGATTACTGGGGAGTCTGATGTCTTGAATCCCCAGGGAAGTCTGGGGAAATGAGTCCAGGACTTCATGCAGGGGACCATGATGCCCAGTAGAGAAAGGAAGATGTAAAGACCTGGGATGCAAGGGTATTTGGAGGCTTTGTTGACTGTCATGGTAAGCCCATGCCAGACAGTGTTCTCCCACTGCTGGTTCTTGGGAGCGCAAGATACAGAACTCTGGCTATGGTCACACTGCCCAGCCAGGAAGGACTTAGCAATGAGTTGATGGGTGCTTTATAAATGTATGGAACAAGTAGGAACTGTTGTTTGAAAGGGTGAAGCTGGATCAGAGTACTACATTTGTATAAACTGGCATAAAGCATTGCATAGGTGTCTCAGAAACCATGTGTTTATGTATTGATTGCTTGGTGGTTATGGCTAGCAAATGTGCAATTGCTAGTTGGCTCTCTGCATGGGTTATTACAAACTCCCCACCTCTTTCAAGTATCTTTCCACAGCTCAGGTCCATATTTTACCTATAATATTGAAATTAAACTAACAGATTTTAAGAACAATATCCTGAAAGCTGCTTTAGGGAGTTTCTTTAGCTGTGTAGCCACAACACTAACTGGTCAAACTTTTATTTTCTGTATGTTAAATGTAAAAGCCTCCTTAAAGAAACTTCAGGATTTTTACAAATTTTCAATTCACAGGCTAAGGGGACTAAAAGTCCTGTGACCACTCCAGAAAAGTTTGCTGGACTGGTTTTCAGTGGCACCCATCCTTTACTGCAGGTACTCCTGTGTGATCAGTATCATGACACTGTGCTGCCAAGCTTGTGTGAATACTAAAGGAAGGAAAGGCAAGAAGTCGAGGACTGTTCCCATCCCTGTATTTCCCCACCGCCATCTCCAAACCTTTGTCTTCCCCAAGGTGAGAAGAGATCACCACTTCCAATAAAGTAGGTGCCTTACCTTCAGTTCCACTAGGCGGTGCTGTGGGGAGGAAATAACAGTTACTGGTAGGATGCTTTCAGGTAAATTACCATCCCCCTCCCTGGCATTTTTTATCCCCCAACCATCCATGAGCCAGTCTTCCCTAAGCAATTCCCAGGGACTGCCCATGACCTAACATCATGAGCAGCTTCTGCACTGCAGGTGATGCCCAACACTGTTTGTAAGCACCAAAAGCAACACTGAGACTAGCTGTCCACAGATGGATCACCTAGCTGAGCCAAGCACTAATCCAGAAGTCATGGAGGCAGCCCATAGCATTTTCAGATTTATGAAGATTTCTCCTCTCTTTACTTACTGTTTCATTGCTGGCAATAAAGTTCTGATCCAAGGTTACAATTCGCAACATGACTGCAGAGCAAGAGAAAAACAGGACTAGCTGAAATGAAATCAAGTCTGTTAATAAGAATGGATGGCTAAGAAAGACGTGCCCATGTACTTCCCTGAGAAGGCGTGGGCAGCAGCTAGAGCCATCCACTCCTGGGCCTATGCTCAAAGCCCTGCAACAAGCTGGAAGCCTGCTAGAAAAAAAGTGGTTAAGAGATGCAGTGTGGGGTTTCTGGGAAGGCTGGCTGTGCTGCTGAGAAATAGCATTTTTCTGGACATTGGACCTGCGGTGGGGCACTCTGTCTTGCCTACAGTGAAGGTCATGCCAGTGGAAAGGAGGTGAAGCATGGGGCAAACAGCTGTACCCTATGGTGAGCTGAGCTGTGCTAGGGCAATAATGGGGCCTGCAGGACCATGATCCTCATCTGAGGAAGTCTGTTGGAGAGAGAGGGATTTAGGGCACTGACAGACTATTGTGGCTTTGACTGGAGCAATCATGAATATAACACAGCAGCATCTGAATCTTTTCTCACACATCAGCCAAAACACACAAGTCCTGTTCACACTGTCTGAGCATGGCTAGTACTGGAGAAAACATGCACCGCACCATGCTGAGGCAGGAGAGAGGTATCCCCAAATCCCTCAAAGCCTAGAAGGGAGATGAAGCCTGTGACCCATCTCCTTTGCAGAGCAGGCCCTGCTCCAAGTGCTAGATGCTACCCCATATTTCGTGGCCTGAGAATGGCTCTTTCTCTCACAAGACTTGGCATTTTGTCCATACCAATCTGTCCAGGTTTGTACACAGGTTTGTCTGTCTGGATAAAAGTCTTCTTGTCTGCATGCATGATTAGGACTTTCTGTTTCTTCTGAAACTCTGAGTTGGCTTCCAGAACTGTGATAATGATAAAAGCCACTTCATATGGTTTTCCAACAGGAGGAGGCACCTGCAGGCATAGTTGTAACCATCATTCAGGGTGGATCCCCAGGCTTTTGGAATAACGATTATGATACTGCTTTTATATTGCTCCAGTTCTTCTTGCCCTGAAAGACCTCACAGTACTTTTCAAAATGTTTTCTAGGAGAGTAAAATATTAGTGGGGGTACACAGCAGGAAGGACACTGGCAGACCTATACAAGCTGAAGCAGAAGATTCAATGCCTGATTAAGATGTCCCCATGGGAAGACACAATTCTTTGCCTTCCTGTCCAGCAAGTGCAGAACTCATGCTCTACCCACCCTACTGACAACCCCTGAAAATATATTCCTCACCTGGAAGCTTGTGCAATGAAAGAAGGTGAGCTGAGAGATGGACTGAGTGATCAGAGTCTCATTCCCAGCTCTGCTTTGCAAGGTTAGTGTCACATGGATCGGGACTGCTTGCTTTCTGCTGAGCTGGAGGCACACTGTCTCTGAGAAGGGGTAGTTCAGCTGAGATGGTATTGCCACAGCATAATTTCTATTAAAAATGAAAATTAAAAAAAAGTCAGGTGAAACTGATTTTCTAACAGGACAGGTTTTGACCACAGGGTTTGGGTACTTCCTAAGAAGACTTCTGGTCTCTTCATTCCACTGTCACGATGCCAGTGGGACAAGATCACACCGCTTTTCTCATCTATAGGTACTGCAGCCATTAACACTGAGTCTGCACTGCATGCTGCATGCACATGTAAAAAGATGAAGTCACTGCTTCCAAACCTGAAAGTAAAAATAAGGTGAAGAGGCCTCCCCCCAAGGGAAGCGCAGCAGAGCTTGGCTACATTGCAGGTTTCCTGAGACTTCAGCCTTTTCACTGAACCACACTACTTAACACCATCAGTTTGCTTGGTTGGTTATCTGTTTTCTGTCCTATCAGCTCTCTTGGGCTCAGAACCATTGCCAGGCATATGGGACCCAGTGTCCTGGCTTTGTGTCCCAGACACAGAGTGTCTCTCACTCCTGACACTCCTGTCCTCCTTGCTGTCTTATGCCAGATCTCACACCTCTGTGGCTACTCTCACAGTTGCGCCCATGGATAACATCAAAAGCTGTTCATATTGGCAGGTTTTTTTCATCTTATGCTACCCTGCAGCAGCTGGGACCAAAGAAAAGCCAACATTCAAGCAGTTTTGAAAACTCTTATCACTGGCTCCTCCTGCTTACTGCTGCTGGACAGGTTCAGCCAGCAGCATGTTTTGCAGCAGCAGGAGGGCAGGGCCTTGAAAGATCAGAACAGCAGAAGGCAGGGACATGACCTGCTGGCAGTTCTTAGCTGGAGCTCAGCACCCTGGCAAGAGGGAGTCAAAGTCCCACTGGCCAGGAGCCTTGAGTGCTTTCACACTTGAGTGCTGTCAAGCTGCCTTGAACAGCGGCTTGTCTGCTGCTAATGTAAGGGGATCTGATAACAGATGCCAACGACATTTTGATTTTCCTACTTAAGCTGACTCACAGCACCTCTGCCCTGCCACTGGGCCAAAAGATGGGATGAGCACTAAAGACTCACTGCTTGAACCTCCCATACTTCCCTTGCTCCTAATGACCCTTTAGTCTGGAACATTGTTTTACACCCTTTTGACAATTCATCCCTTTCCCTTGCCTTCTGAGCTATAAAAGTACGAGGCAGCATCTCTGAGGCTGTCATTCAAGGATCCCAAGAGCTGGGCTGGATTACTTTCTCATGAATCTACAAAAAGTGCTGGTACACAGGTGGGACAGCAGACAGCCTATTGAAGCAAGCAGTATTTCCACAAAGCAAAGCTTCATGCTGAAGGTAACAGTGGGATACAGGTAGCAGTAAAGCACCATTTGAGAGGGAGCTGTGTCAGCCTATGGAACACATCCTAGAGGAAGAGACTGTACTCCCACTGGCAAAGATTTTTAAAACTAGACTTGTGCATGCCACACCACACGTGGCAGGAGGGAACCCAGCTACAACCCAGTGACATATTTCCCGCTGTAACATCTACTGTTCGAGCACAGCCATGTTTCTGTTTGCACTTATGCCATGGCTGCAAAAGCAAAGGCCTTCAAAAGCAAGGGCAAGTTCACAAGCCAGTATATGACAGCAGTGCCTGCTGGAACAGGAGTTGCATTCCTGATGAAGTACATGAAGAGAAGCAGTGCTGGGAATTGTCCTTGACAGAGGTCTGAGAAGAGGCATGGAGGGAGCAGACGGCCAGCCAAGCCAGAATGAACACTCTGCTTAACAAAGAGCATCCCTATTAGATACCTTGGGCTCATGTTTGCCCAGTTTGTAAAGGCACCCAGCTTTGTCCACTAAAGATTGTGGTGACCTATGACTCTGGGGAGAAAAGCAGAGCCCCAAAGGAAATACATTCTGGAGCACAGCAGGAGACATGAGATGTCGGCAAGTCAGAATTAAACACATGCAGAAAGCTGGCAGAGTTGCTCTGCTTGAGTCCTTGCAGAAATACATGGTCTACATCAAAGGCACTAAAGGAAGAGCCTAGTAGGGGAAGTGTGAGGGCAGGGTGCATGAGAACCAAGTGAACCTTGGGAATACAAGAAATTATGCCTCTCTGGAAAAGCACTCCTGGTCTTAGGACTTTTGTCCTGTTTCTGTCACACCACCACCACCCCCAGGATTCCCCACAGACGAGAGCGTGTATGCAAAGCAGCTGAGGTTCTTACAGTGTTGCAGGCATTCCAGCTGTGCTAGGCAGGAGAAGGATGCTGCCACACAGGAAAGCGATGCTCCACATAGCTGATTGCAGGTCAAATCCCTCCACGGAAAGCTTAGCCTCTCCTCTGTCCCCCCTTCACCCCTGCTTCTGGTGTCTTCCTTCTTCCCTCTCCCCCTCATCCAGAGCTGAAGGACTCTGCAGCTCCTGCCCTGACAGGGTGCCCGTCTCTCTCTTAGCTTCGAAACCAAGAAATCACGCTGTGCATGGCTGGGGCTGGGATGTGGGCGGGTGGAAGGGGTGGAGACAATGTTTACTGCCTACACACCAAAGGCACTTGCCTCGAGGCTTTGTAAGGCTTGTTGGTATTTCTCTGGGAGATGTCTTGCTCTGCCTTATGCACCACAGCTGATGGCAGCAGGAGTACTCAGTTACTATATTCGGTACAGGGGCCCAATTTTTATAAAGGTGTCTTTACCGGGATTTCATTGGAAACATCCTGGAACAAATTCACTCTTCATGTTGTCAGTGGATTTTGCTTCAGGATTGTTCTTCTGTAGAACTTCTTTTTTATGTATTATTTACTTCCTACTGAAATTTCACTCCTGCCCTGCAGCCTCCAGCTAGCCCAGCCCAGGATTTCACACGCAGCTCTGCCAGTGTCCCCATTCCTCCCTGGAAGAAGGGAAGAACTTTAGCATGTTATTATCTTCTTGTTGTCTGTCTGTTCCCATTTAATTTCAGAGGCAGCCAACTTGATGACCATTCAGACATGCAGAGCCATGAGGAGTGTTTCTGAAATCAGGCAGAACTCAGGTCACTTTTTGTCCTGCTAGTTTAGGCTTGAACTCAAAACCCTGTTGATTTTGGAGAATCAAATATGCTCTCAGATCAGTGACATACAGTGCTTTAAACTTGCAGATTATCCGCAATGTCAGTGCTAGGTTAAAGGCTAGTGTGTTCCTGTTACATTGGACTGTGCACTAAGACAGTGAATGCTAAGCACACATATGGGGACTGTGCCAAAGTAAATCCAGGGGATTGCTTCAGCTGGGAGCAAAGAGTGGGTGGATGGCAAATTCACTCTATATTGTGTACCTTTGGTTATGCTCTGCAAAAACACAGCTGGGGCCAGGGCAGGATGAGGACATTCACCTTCAAATGAGGGTGTAACTAGAGGGCAAGTATGTCCAAATCCTGTTCATTTCACTGCTGCCACCCAGGAAAAGGAAATACAAGGTTGCAATGCCTGAGAAGAGTCTGGAGGAGATGGATGGTGGTGGCAGTGTAGAACTACCTTATGGCTGGAAGAAGGTGGCAGAAGACCAGACATCTGGCCTGGGGGGGACGTAAAGCAGAGATTTGCTAAAATATGTGGGGATTTAAAGCATCTTGCTTTATTTGGAAAGGCCCTACAATGGAGCTACAAGAGATGCTGGCAGTGGGTGGCAGGAGAAGCCCTGGAAAAGGTTCTGTACCCAGGAGGATCAGACATGGGTGGGATGGATGGGTGGACAGAAGTAGTGATGCAGGGAATGGAGGTGAATTGAAAGGTTTTTACTCCAAGCTCTGATTAAATACTGGATGAGGGGAAAATCAGTAATGATGCACAGAGAGAGTACTGAGGACGTTTTTTACAAGCTGAGGACAGCAGCTAGTGTGCAGCTTTGGCTCTCATTGGATGCTACAGCCAGGGTACAGATCAGCCACAACTGAGATGAATTTTTCTCCTAAATCCCCTTCAGCCTAGGTTAGAGGTCACCCACCCCACATTTCCCCTACAGTGGTCTGGCACCCCATGGCCTGGAATACCATCTGAATGTAGGCATGGGTGGAGAACTGTGCTGTGCAGCCTTTAATCTGGTGTTGGTGGAAGCAAGTAAATATTAGCTAATGTCATTAGCCTGGAAGAGATACTATCTCCATATACCAACTCCCCCACTATTTGGATTTAGGAACATCTGAGGTGGGTATTTAGGATTGCTCCAGCCCATCAGTAGAGGGAGTTCTCTCCTCCTGTGTGGATCTTGTCAGCTGTCTGTCCCAGCCCAAGCAATGGGAGCACCAGTGCTCCTCTTAGCCCTGACCCTATTCCCAGTCACAGCTGCAGCAAGCCTGGAACCGTGAGATTATCTCCTTTTGATTTTGGGGGGCTTGGTGGAAGGGACTGTCATTGAAGGGTTGTACTGAGGTGCTGCAGTGTTTATCATCACAGAGCTGAATGGTGGTGGCCTTGTTCTCAGGGAAGCTGAGCAGAAGCAGCTCCTACTGAGTCCTGTTTGAGTACTGGGTGTCGAGCACTGCTGCAGGTGAAGCCCCTGGTGTTTGCTTGTGCAGGCACTGCACTGCACACACCACGAAACTACAGAGACCACAAGTTTTGCCTCTGTTCATCCTGTGTTGGCGGGGGTGAAATTTGGTGTGAAGACTGAAGCCTTATGCCTCAGCCACTGAGTCTTCAGCTTCATTCCTCACACAGCCTTGCTCTGTGTACTTGCAATTGGAGTATTGCACACTGGGCAGCTGTGTCCCGGCTGGTGGCGAGGTGGTGACAGACAGGTATCAGGAGCTCTCTAGTTCCAAACTGGGCGTGTTGTTTCTTTCTGGTAGGGAAAGGGAGCTGTGCTATAGCTCCTTCATTGTAGGCCTCCAGACAGTTCTGACTCCTGGTCTACCTCTTCATGAAAGCAGCAGAGATGGATTCTGGCCTGTCCACCTCAGCCTCTGAATTGTTTTTGAACATCTCCTGCTCTCTTCTAGTCACTACATGGTGGTGTTCCCTGCTGTCATTCACCATTCCGAAGAGGAGAAGTTCTGCATTCACCTCAGCTCCCTGACTGAGGCTGTCCACCTGGCTGTCACCTTGAAGGTGACAACCCAGAACCACACACTGGTGGAATAAGATGTGGAGAAGACAGGCACTTTTCAGTGTATCACCTTCCAGGTGAGTGTAGCTGTGGCTGCTGATTTGGCAGTGGATGCTCTCACCTTCACTTCAGACAGGAGCCCAGCACTTCTCTGGGTACACTGTCCTTTGCCTTGCCATGGGTTGCAAGCAGGTTAAGTGTATTTCCCTACCAGTGCCAGGCAAAATACAGCAGTGTCCTGGAGCCTAGCAAAGTAGGGAATATTTCCTGTATAGGTAAAAACCTGTTCTTTTTTTTTCTGTATTCAGCCCATTTCATCCTACTTAAAGCCTGTTGGAAAACATTGACTTTCAGTTTACTCAGTTTTTAGTCCCTAAAAATGCTTCTATATCACAGTGCAAGTCAATGCATTGGGAATACATTCTTTTCATCCTCGCTTCCTCAGAAACCTGCCCCCCAGCTCCAAAAGGACCATTCTGCTCTAAAGCTGCATCTATATTGCAAGGTATAGTTGCAGCTTGCATAGACATCAAGCTTGCTTTAACTTAGCTGTGGTGGGTGGTGATGGTGCTGAACCCAAAATGAACTGGATTTCACTTAGGCAGTCTGGATATTTCTTGGGTTGCTTGAGTTCCTGTCATTGCACTTTGCTGCTCTACTTAGCTTAACTACACACACTGAGGCTGGGGCATGACTACAGGACCTTTGGTCCTGTAGAGAGACTCCATGGAGAGCCATGGAGATGTGTCTGGTGCTGAAGCTCTACAAACTGCCCCTGTCTTCCTCAGCACCATGCAAAGTTGCTGTGTTTATGCCCTGATTGTCCTGCTACTTCTGGTTCTTGCATCAACAAGACAATGATTAACTAAGCGTTTGGTGCTAGGCCTCAGGAGAGAGCAAGTCCTGGCTTTGGAAAGCCAAGGAAGTCTGCTGTTAGCAAGAAGAACCTTTCTCCTGGTGAGCTCAGTCTTTCTGATACTGAGCTGTCCCAGTTTTGCCTGATCAGTATCTCGTCTCCCGTTAGTGTCTTGGTCAGCTCCAGGTCTGACTTCCCTATAGTTTTTCTTGGTTTCATAAAAATCACATTTATGTGAAGAGGGAGAATAACATGTCAGTTGGTTCACTCTTAGGTTTATGAACAAGAGATAGGCAGTGACTGCTTCTTCCCCCATAATGACAAGCAGGTTAGAGACAGAGTAATACAGTGGAATTTGGACCCTGAAGTTTGGGGGTTTTTTAACAGTAAGATGATGTCTCATGTCTAGGGTAAGATGCAAAGTCTCTGACGAGTTTGTTTTCCATTTCCTTGTATCAATCAACCTAGGTGCCGGAGTTCATTCTCAGGAAAAGAGATGATTCCACACCACATGTAAGACACCTGTCTTGGCTGCCTCTCCTCTTACAAACTAGAGGGCTTCAGCCCCTCCTGTGTCTGAGCCGTGTTAATGTTGGACATGCAGCTTGGGAAAGATAGTAAAGGGGAGAAAGAAATGTGGAAAGAGGCAAACATGACACGGAGAAAGGCAGAGAAAAGAGAATGAGGAAGCTGGGGAGCACAGAGAAGACTATGACTAGTGAAAGGAGAGAGCTAAATCAAGGGAGGGGAAGGAAGTTGGAGATTTTGGTAGGACAGGTGACTCAAGCTACTTGTAGTCTCAGTTTGGTTTTTTTAACCTGACATCCAGAGGTCATGGTTTTTCTGCATGTCCTGATCCACAGCAGGGACAATGTGCTCTTTGAGGGTTGGAAGAAGGTTCTGGTCAAGCCCCAGAGGAATGTAATCCTGGTAGAGACAGACAAGGCCTTATACAAACCTGGAGAAACAGGTAAGGCAAGAAGGTGTCACATGGAAATGGGGAGGGAAGGGTCAAGGTAGCAGCCACATCTGGGGGAAGATTTCACCAAGTGCAGCAAGCTAAGCTTGTTGGGGGTGGAAGAAAGCAGATCTCTATTATCAGATATTTCCAGGAACAGTATGAGTCAGGGTGTTCCCCTCCGAGCTGTGCTGCACCAAATGCCCAGCCTGCTGCTCCCAGGTGTGGTTTTGGTGAAGTATCTCTAGTGAGACCTAAAAGGAAAGCCAGGACTGTCCAGGACAGTGGACAATCTCTTGTTTTTTTAAAGACTGTTATTAATATTTGAGTAAAGCCTAGAGTGACAGTTCCAAGCTGTAGAAATACAGAGAGTTACTCCACAATCTTCACAATATGGACGGATTGTAGACAGACCAACCCCACTGTTTAATACATCATTGTAATCTTCCCAGGTAATGGCAGTGAGTTTCTACAGTCCGCAGCTCCATATCAACCTCACAGACAAAGTCCTCTGGGGTGGGAGGTGCTGGGGAGGGCTGTTTGGCGAAAGACCTGAATACCTCTGAGGTAAACAGAGAGACACGAATACTGGAGCACAGAAAAGGAGAAGCAGATTTGTGCAAGGACATGTTACAGCCAGAATGCTTTCCTATCCTTTTCTTTCTATCTCCAGTGCAATTTAGAATTGTGAACCTCGATGAGGACCTTAAGGTCATTAAAAATGAGGTGTGTATCACATTGTGCTTTTCTAGAAGTAGGAGCCTCAGCATGAGACACATTGAGAGGCTCATGAAAAAGACATCTCCCTTCATGCCTGTTAAACCATAAGAACAAATGATCTTCAAAGGGAAACCATGCATCCACTGGTCCCTTGGAGAAAGACTGCAGTGTAAGCTAGCACAAAGGGAGGAGGAGACCTAGTGTGGGGTCTGGATGGGGCAGAACTTTCTGGTCAGGGGCCCATGTCAGGCAGTGTTACTAATACTGGTTCACATGGATGCTGTTATGCTCTGTACAAAACTGAGCTTGTGTTTCTCTTGTTTTTACAGTATTCCCAGATATGGCTGCAGGTAAGTGACAAAGAACTGACCAAAGGGTGTCTCTTCTACTGTGTCCTTTCACTCCTGGACAGAGTTTTTCCACAAATGTAACCTCATAAGATAACGGTTATGGTTCAGGTTCAGCTGAAGTCTTTTCTACCTGGTCAGCCTGGGTTCTTCATTCAAACCAGCACCTCTGTGATGCACATAGCTGAACTAGAGGCAGGGCAGTAACGAACCTTTGCCCAACACCTTGTCTGCGGAGAGCACAAAGCACAAAGCTAAGCGCTCAGTAGATGCAGCACAGCTGCTTCTGCTTCCCGCAGTGTTACAGTGTTACGACTTCCCAGCAGCTTTACTGTTCTTGGAAGCCTTTGCAAGTCAAAAGTTCAGTTAAAGGATACTGGGGGGAGGAGAAGGAATCTTGCCGGGTGATCTGGCATTGTCTATTGGGGCAAGGGTAAGCCCTCGTAGTGCCTTCCTGTACCTGAGTATGGCTGGACCTGCCAGGTATCCATACTCCCAGTGTGACTTGGTGGTCCTTTCCCAAATAGGATCCTGAACATAACCATATTGCTGAGTGGTTGAATGTAAAGTCAAGACATGGCATTGTGGATCTGTCTTTCCCCCTGGCCTCTGAAGCACCCCTTGGGAAATATACCATCTCAGTTCAACAAGACATGGCTCAAAAAACCTTCAGTGTTGATAAATTTGGTGCGACTTGGACAACAGAAGTGAGGGAAAAGCAGCGTGGGTAGCTAGAGAAGAGAGCAGGGCAATGTGGCCATGTTCATCAGACCTTTTGCTGTGGGAGAATAGCAGAATGGGGACAGGGACAGACGGGGCTGTGCGCACATCTCGTGCTGGGCTGGAGGTTCTGCAGCTGCACAGGGTACAAGGAACAGGCTGTGGTCTGACATCTTGTTCTAGCTGCGGCTGGGCCCTGTGGTGAGAGCTTTCTGCTGCTCATTGTCACCCGTTTCTAAGCTAGGTTTACTATCCACTCCAGTCAGCTGCTATAATAGGAAGCAGCATCGTGTCTTAGTCCCATTCAGTTGCAGTGATGTAGGTAAGGACAAAATCCTGTGCCATTTAAAATGTTTATGCTTGACTGAGCTGGAGTAGAAAGCAGTCCCATGTGCAGCAAATAGAGGGTGGTGTGGCTGAAGGGAGTAACCCCTGTTGCAGCATGGTGGTGAGTAACAGGGGACATTACTGTCTTTCCCCCAATCTGGACTGCAGCTATAACAGAACTTACAGTCAGTATCCATACTCAGTATTGCTTTTTTTCCTCCATCCTTATCTTCCTCTCTTCTATGCAGTGTTGAAAAAATTTGAAATAGAGACTGAGCACCCTCCATTTATCACTACAGCAGATGAGGAATTTCAGCTGAAAGTCTGTGGCAAATGAGTACATGATACCATTGTGATCTCTGGCCTTCGACTCCACAATCACCTCCAGATCGCCCATAGCTGAGAAGTGGCCTTCCAGTATGATGTTCCTGCATTACCCTGTGGTTGCAGGAGCCAGATCACTCTCTGGAATGGGCTCCTTCTCACACCTGGTCATTTACTGTGAGGCTGAAGGACACTAAGGATGCTGGGTATAGTGAGTTGAGAGGATGCAAACTGATGTTAAGGGATGAGCTGAAGTTCCTGAGCAATCAAGGTACAAAGCTCTCCCAGGCTCCACTTCCCCCCGATGAGGGTGGGGGGTGGCCTGGATCAATATTTCTGCTGAAGCAGCCATCTTCAGGTGAATGTTTCTCTCCTTTGACACAGGTATACCTTTGGGAAGGCTGTTCAAGGGAAAATAGATATTACTTGTATCACATTATCCCAGTTCTTGGAAGACAATTTATCAGATTCTACTGAGGTGAGGAAGCAAAACAGCTGGGCAGGTGAACAAATAGGAGAGTGGAACGTATAACCTGCTGGAAATGTATGTCTGCCCCTTAACCTGCCTCGATGCACCTCTGATGTGCACCAACCTGTTTAGTCTGGTGTCTTCCCACTTGCTAGACCTGATCAGACTGTTGATTCCTCTTCCTGTGTATCACTTGAATTACTGCTCTAGCTGCCCATGTCTGACTCAGTGTTTCAGGAGAAGGTGTAAGCTCTGTGTAAGTAATGATGCCTGGGGCCTTTCCCAAGGGTCTGTATCATATTGTATGCAATCAGATCACTGGTCTATTCAGCCCTGTGACTGCTCTCACCAATAAACAGGCTATCAGAACATCAGATGGTCTGTGGCTTAATACCCTGTTTCTTGCTGTATCCATGCAGTTAATGGATCATATTAAGCTTGCTAGTGTCCTTTCTGAGATTACGTCCAGTGCTAGTTACCCTCTCTGCACATTTGTGTTCATTATATGTTTGTGGTTAAGCTCCACACTTGTTTTTTCCCATGGCTTTCAGATGCAGCTCTTTCAGCCTGAAAGTCACAAGAAAATATTTCTAAATGTCAGACTAGCCAGCAACAAGCCAGAATATAAAAATACAGCTGGATCTCTGCATCTTTTAAGATGCACCCAGTAGCAAAATATCTCCAGCTGGAACGCTGTACAGTCTTAGCTGTGCAAAACACCAACTGAATGCCAGCTCCCCCTCACATGGCATGTAAGAGGCCCTACAAGGTTCTGTGGAGAACTTAACAGGCATGACTAGAAACACTTTGTCCACCTCCCCTCTCTGGCAGACTGGCTGTACCCAGTCTCTGCCTTAATGCTTGGCAAAGCTCTTGCAATCTGTAGCTGGATGGATGTCCTTGTTTAACATGGCCACGGCACAGAGATGGTCATGACTGGAAAGCCACACTGTCAGGCTTTATTCATCAAGGCCATATAGTTTCAGGGAGGAGGTTACCTTTAGCTCAGGTAAAGACACTCATGCTCTTTCAGCTGCGGGATCTTGGCTTAATCCAAGTCTCCTGAGTTTGTCTGTGACATAATTGAACCTTATGTGATTTGCCTGAAGCACCTTTTTCTGCCACTTTTTTGGTGACTATTTAATCCAAACATGTTGATTTTCTTCTCTGGCTATGGTATCCATGATGGGCTTTGGCAGTCACAGGTTTTTGAGCTTCCATCTGTTCCACAAGTATTTGGAAATACTTCTTTAGGATTGCCAAGCATCTATGTAACAGTTCATCTTCCTCCACACCATGCTCTTTCTCTCTGTTCATATCTCTTTTTCTGCAGGCAAACAAGAATGGCTGCACTACTTTGCAGTGAAGACAGAGACTCTGGAATTAAAGGAAATTGACAGCTACATAATTGTGATAGGAGAAATGGTGGAAGATGGAACAGGTACTGGAAAACATGTGAAGTGTTCTTTTCCTTGCAGGCAACTCCTTTGGTTTTGGCCTTTCTGTGGCAGTTGAGTTCCTTTTGAAAAAGTAATTTGCAGGTTCCCCGGTCTTCTGGCATGATGATAGTCTATATTCTAGTAGCTCTTCCATCATTACCAGATTTCCTAATCTTCTACACCCTTCATCTCCACTAGCACATATATAACATTTTAGTGATTGCCTGGACACCAAGGTGTTCCTCAGCCAGTTGCAAAGCCCTGGCTAGCCATGGAGAAGTCTGCAACAAGTCCTTGCAGTCCTTGCTAATTGTAGTGCGCCATCCTGACAGGTAGTCCCTACCCACAGTCTCTTGTCCTCTCTTTTCCTAAGCCTGAGGCAGGGCTGCTTATGCACACTCCTGTTGTGAGGAATGCCATTCTGCTCCCTTTTAGCCTGACATAATATTGACTATAAGGAGGTAGGTTTTCAGTATCAGTGTTAATGTGCACCTAGTTCTGGAAACTGGAAGTGTCCATTGTTTGAACTGTCACACTGTGGGTGGGGTCCTTCAGGCCACTTTTAGGCATCTGCAGTGTAGCTGTCTATAACTAAACAGTCCTCAAGTTTCTCCTTACCTTTAATAAAGAGAAATAAGCACTTATAGGGTACAATGCATCATGTCATGAAGCAGAGGGCCCAGAAAGGTTGAGGGAATCATATCCTAGAAGAATGTATTTTCTCTCCTAAATTTAGAGGTTGTAGATGTTGTAGGTAGTGTTGAAGCATCTTCTTGTCTTCTGCTTCTCTAAGAGCACTGCCAGGGTTTAACAGATTTCTCATTTCTCCACCCAGGAGCAAAGACTATGGAAATGGCTAAACTTCCTATTGCAATGAGAATGAAGTCTATCGAGTTTATCAACCTCCATTCATTCTACAAATGTGCACTACCATACACAGGAAAGGTAACACCCATGGATCCCTTCTCTGCTGAGAATACATCATAGATCTAATCTTCTGTTGGCAGAAAGTAACAATCTCCAGGAAAGTAAGTGCTGGTACCCAGCAACTACAAGCAAAGCCTCCTGTAGAAGCAATTTCTTCTCCCAATCCTAACCTAGTATATTCCCTTGACAGGAATTTTGGGGCCAGCTGCAGTCTCTGGAGGCTTCCCCAGGAGTAGCTCCTGAAACTAGTCTGTGCAATAAAAGGCATATGGGATGGGGGTGGCATCGGCAGGGAAATAACATTCCCTTCAGACAAATGCTGATGGTAACTTGGCAGAAATCACTAAAGCCTTGTATATCAGTTCACTGGCAGTCATTTCTGACTCAAGTCCCCTGGGTGATGCTAGGACTGCTCTCCCATTGGGGCTAGAAGCACTTTCACCAGGGCCAGTACTAACCCCAGTGTGAAGAAGGGCAAGGAACAGCAAGAGTTAAGTTGCTGGAGACAAGACTGTTTCTGATCATTAAAGATCCTGCAGCATTGTCCAAGAAAAGGCTCAGGATCTGAGGAAACCACCTTTTTTTCCCCCCAAATAGGTGTCTCATTTGGCTGCACTACCATTTATTTCTAATCCTGAACAGCTGCACACTGTTGTTTTTGTGTATTTATTGCACATTTATTCGGCTCCTTCCAACCTGTCTAAGAGCTAGAAGGGCTGAGGAAGCCCAGTGATAGAAACAATATTAACCACCGGCAGTGCCTTGGGGTGTGACACAGTGGGATTTTAGCTTCCTCCCCTTCTCTGCAGATGTTTTGCCACAGTGACAATTCTACCCTCAGAAATGAAACCGTCTACCTAAGAGTTGACATCAATGATGAGACACACCTATCATTCCTCACAAATGAGAACAGGGAAGCCCACTTCTCACTGGATACCACCAGCTGGAACAGCATGCTGTTTTCTCTGAAGGTGAGCATCAGCCACAGAAAAAGGAGGATAAAGTGAAGGTAGGCTGAGGAAAGGGATAGAAAGTGGAAGAAATCTGAGGTTTGGAGCACAGTCCTCTGGCTCGTGATCTAATTTGACTATATCTGTAGAAGCATCTTTAATTACTCTTCAGTGCCATCTCCTCAGGGAAGCTGGAGGCTGTGCTGCACCTCATCCGCGCCTTCCTTTGACTCCACTGAAAACATCTGTTAATCTGAATACTTCCTGGTAGGAAATCTCCCCTTTCTCCACTCTGGGCCATGTTGGAGGTGGCTCAGCAGAACTGACAGTTGGCACCTGTCTCTGTTGAACTCCACTTCTTGAGGCTGTCCTTGCCCCGTAGCTTGTCCAGGCTCATCTTGGCAGGTAGCTGCTCTTGACGTCCCTTTCAATACCAGACCTCGAAGTACTTGGTTTCTTCTCCTCACAACTTCTGATAACCTACACCTGGAGCTCGTTGTTACCAGCCTGGCAGTACATCCATCTTCCCAGTCCCTGCATTCCTGCAGCTGATGTAGGATTCATGACTGTTATGGGTTTGTGTGGCGCGGTTTTCTTTGGTCGTGAGGGAGGGCGCTGCAGAGGTGGCTCCTTTAAGAAGCTGCTAGAAGCTCCCCTGGCTCCAAAGAGTCAGACCCGCCTCTG
>VYZV01013218.1:131539-151099 GCA_013401275.1 Pandion haliaetus
GAAGGACTGTCTCCCGTGGGAGGGACCCCACGGTGGAGCAGGGGACGAGTGAGGTATCTTCCCCCTGAGGAAAGGAGCAGCAGAGATGATGTGTGGCGAGCTGACCCAACCCCCATACCCTGTTGCCCTGTGCCGCCGGGGGGAGGAGGTAGAAAACACCGGGAATGGAACTGAGCCGGGAAGGTGGGAGGAGTGGGGGAAGGTGTTCTGATGTTTGGTTTTCCTTCCTAATATCCTTGGGTTTGATTTGGTTTGTAGTAAATGAAATTGATTTTGTTTCTTCTGCAAGTTGAGCCTGTCTTTTGCCAGTGACCATAAGTGGGGAGTGATCACCCCCAGTCCTTGTCTCGACTCACGAGCCTGCCTTTGTATTTTCTCCTCATCCCAACGTGGGCAGGGGAGGGGGTGGGGGGTGACTGAGAGGCTTCGTGGTGCTTTGTTACCGGCTGAGCTGAACCCGAAACCATGACAATGACCAAGCAGTAAAATCTCCTATTGCCATCCATTTCTCAGAGTCTGGAACTATTGTTCCAGATGTTTTTCCCCAAGATCCCAGTCTATCCAGGGTGAGGTTCCCTAATTTTGGTTGGGCAGGATTTAGTGATCAGAGTTTCTGAAATCTAGGAGGTAGATTTCTGTCCTCAGGGAGCCTGGGGACAGGCTCTAGTTCTTGTTCCTAGGCCCATGGCTGTTGTCCACAGAGCCCTAAATTATCTGCAGAGAAATGGAGCTTCACCATACAAAAGCTGTTTTGGTGCCTGTTGTGCTTCAGGACATCTGACCAGAAACACAAACAGGGGTGCTGTGCTGGGCTCAAAGTCTGGTGTGGGGTGTGTCCCCATGGAAAGATAAAGGAGGAAAAATGAGATTGTGGGCAAATCTAGACTTAGATTTTTGCTAAAACTTCATAAGAGAAAGTCTCATAAGAAACTTTAAAATTACATTTAAACCAAAGAGTATTTTAAGCATACAGATATGTGGTCTGTCATCAGCTCAGGTAATAACTCAGCGTTTTCAGCAGGTGTACAAGCTCCCTTGTATCACTTGATACTGATTGCCAACTCACGTTTTTGTGGTCTGAAGGGTACTGACAACCTTGGAAATGATGATGAGCAAGATTATTCTGAAAGTCACACAGAAGTTGAGGATAGCTTCCACTGGCTGAAACCTTTCTACTCTGAGAGAAACAGCTTCCTTGAGATCAAGGCCAGGGATGATGTGATGCCCTGTGATCAACAGCAGGAAGTACAAGTGGTTTATATCCTTGACTGGAATAAACTCAGCTCTGAAGTAGATCACATTGATTTCTACTACTTGTAAGTACAGAAGACAGCTGAGTCTCAGCGCAAGATTATGCTTCCCGGCATTTTACCCTTTTCACACAGCACATACTCACAGGAAAGGGTAAGCTACTCCCAGGCCAGTATTAGTCAGTTTGTAACTTCTGTTCTGCCCAAACCTCCTCCTGTTTTCTAGTTCCTGGACCTGCTCCTAGTCCCCAGCTGCTTTGCTTTGTTAGGAGTGCCTGGACCTAAGCTTGGGTGATAGATTCCTGACATTAACCCTACTTTCTATTATGTTTACATGGGTGACAGTGGAGGGCTAGCCTGGTTTCTGCCCAGCAGGCATGTCCCAGACTTCCATCTGTGTCTGGAGCAATCTGTCTGTGAACTAAGAGGCAATCTATGGGGCAGCTTACCTCCCCTGGCCTGTATATTTACAGCAAAAGTCTTGAAATTGCACAGGGCCTTGATGCACTCCAGAGGTATGTAATAATTTTTTGATGAAGTCCACTTTCAGGAAAGTGAGTCCAAAGCAAGAGTGTGACTACAACCTAGCTGAGAGATTATGGGTATCTTCGTTACTGAACTGGGCTCATTTGTATGGTCAAAAAGTAAGGTATCCTAGTAATGTGAAGATCAGAGTTCACTGGGTCTTAAGAGCAGCTGCTCTTAGCTTCTGATGTACCTCTGGCTTTGCAAGCAGCCACGACTTCTCATTGCCTAACCAACAGCTCTCAAGTCCCTTCCCAGCTATGCTATTGCCATCTCTGCTGTAGAGCTCTTTAGGTCATGTTCTGCCAGGGAGGCTTCTGTGACATCTGTCAGACGTCCTTCTCTCTTCTCTTGTTCTTTTCCCACTCTCCTCATGCTGTCAGGATTCAGGCCCTTGAATGGCTTTGCTCTTCAGGTGATAGCAAAAGGAAAGATCCTTTTCAGTGGAGAGGAGCAGGTACCAATTACCCAGCATGAGAGTGAGTAGAAATGCATGAAGTGCCTCATAATACACGCCAGAAAACTGTGACCAGTCTCCAGTGACAATGTCTGCAAGTGTTCTTATCCACAGCTGGGAGCTATTGAACTGAGTTCTTAGTGGTGGTCCACCTCATTAGACCAACACAATCTCATATCAGTTCAGTGTCCTTCTAGGTGACTGTCTGTCACCTGCCTTGTCTAATTGATCTAATATCCAACATTATGACTTTGCTGCTAGCTTGTACTTTTGGAGAAGACATAAAATTTGTGTAGCTTGCGTGGTTATCTAAGGTGCAGTAGGGAAGAGGAATATTTTTGCCAAACTTGAGCCAAAGAGGTGGCCAGTATCCTGGGTTTGTTGTTAATCTGTGACAGTGTCTGTGTGGGATGTTCTTATCTGCAGGTAGAAATTATTAAATTCCCTCTTTTGATTCTTATTGTGTGTCCTACCCCAATGAGCTGATTCAAATGAATGCTTTCCCTCTCTTCCTTGCTGCTATCTTGTGCAATCTGCAGGGCTCCTTCTCATGGACTCTGACTATTGGCAATGACTTGCCTGACATCAAGCTTCTACTGTACACAGTCTTCTTGGATGGAGAGGTGGTGGCTGGCATGGAAGACTTTCAAGTAGAAAATTGCTTTAGGCACAAGGTGAGTAGAAACACAAGGAGTGCAATAGCATCATTGATGTGCTCTGGCCTGCTGTGATTCCTGGACCTGTTTTATCCTCAGCCAAGTGGTATAAGCTGGATATATGCCAGACCAGATGCCCAGTATTTTTGGCTGGGAAACAAAAGAGTTAACCTCCTTCTTCCCTGAATTCCTAGTCCTGCCCTCTCCAACACTGACTGGCAAGCCTTTCCCAAGGCCCTCTTGAACTCTGTTTTCTCCCCCCATTGCCCATGACTTGGGAACACACTGTCCACCACGTTCTCCGTAACACCGAAGAGAAGCCTGCCTGCTTATCTCCCTGTGGTAGCTCTGGATCAGAGGGTGGTGGATGTGTGGTGGTAGGGGAATTCTGGCTGGGCTGTAACCCTGTAACCTTCCCAGTGGGTTTCCAGGAGGGCCTGTCTCAGCATCTCAGCCCCCTTCCCCACGTTATTCTCTGTCTTTCCATTTGCTGCTCAGACATCTAAGAGTCACAGGGTCCCACTCTCCAACACTAAGCCCCTGACCCTGTCTTCTTTTGCAGGTGGCACTGGACTTCTCACCCAAGGAGGGTGTCCCGGGATTGAAAGTCAGTCTGGACCTCAAGGCTGCTCCAGGGTCCTTGTGCTCTGTCCAAGCTGTTGACAAGAGTGTCCTTCTGAAGGATAACAATACCCTAACAGCAAACACAGTGACTGCAGCCTGCCGTGACCAAACCCTTAGTATGTGCCTGCCTTCTGTCTCCATGCACTGGCAGGAAGAAGCCCATAGTCCATCCCAGGACATGGCTGCAGTGTTAGGTGGCTGTCCTGGCATTACCCCTCCTCAGCCTCTTCTAAGCAGTAATGTGGTGATCGTGTTCCTTGTGCACCAGCCCTGCACTGTGGGCGTCTACCTGAAGGGTGGTGGATGCTGCACTGCACTGGAGGGGTAGGCGCGGAGAGCAGCTTCAAAGAGATGCTGGTGCTTTCTGTGTGGAGGGAGAGTTCTTAGCAACTTTCCTCACATCCACCTGTCTCTCTGCTCTTCCATCTTCCACCAGGCAGTGAGGCTAAACCTCTGAAATGGAATTTTGCCCCACTAGGGTCCTCCTGCCCCTCTGCCCCAAACATTGCTGAATTATAACCATATGACAGATCAGGCTGAGCACCTGAGCAGTTCTTTAGAAAAGAGTAGCTAGGTGACAGCACCCAGTGCACACAGCGGCTGGTGAAAAGGGGTCAGGATTTTGTTGGTACCCAGGTGCATTCGAAGATTCTAGAAGGGCTGAAGAAAGTTACCTCAAAGCAGTTGTGTGTTTCAGAGGAATGAATTGAAGACTTAGAACAAAAATACTGCAAGAATTGAAAATACTAACATAATTCCACAATGTATGCCAGAGATAATAGACATGTACATGCCTCATGCAAAATTTTAAGTTATAGCAGGCCAGACTGTTACAAAGAAGCCTCACAAAATCCGGGGGCACTTGCTGCACCTGTAGACAGGACCCACAGTGTGACCTGGTGTTCCATTTTACAGGAATGCTGTTCTAGTGCAGAACATTTGCATCATCTCCTAACAGGTATATAAAGTATTAATCATTAAATATTAAGTCAGATGTGCCAATGCCTTGTGCTCAAACTGAATCATGCATTTTTATCCTAATCTTGCACTCTAGAGTTAAAACGCTTGAACTGTCAGAGGTAAAAGTCTACAGACTAAAAGCTAATTGCCTACATCCAGTCCTTGGGCTTCATGTCCTTAAGTATAAGCTGGGCCAATGCCAACTTCCTCAACTGCAAAGCTTTACAAAGTATAATAGAGGGCTATGATCCAAATATTTGACCCACACACATGCTTGTTGGCCAGTTCCTTATGAAGACCTCTGTTTTTCCATTGCAGCTGTATGAGAAGGTTTTTTATGACAGCCTTACAACTGGAGACAGGGGTTTCCTTATCACTTGGAAGACTTTGAGGCGTACCCTTGTCTGCCCCAGCAGCCCAGTCTCCACAGAAAGACTTGGATGTGAGCACCATGGTACCAAAATGATGCTGATGTCTTTCATCTGTTTAAGGTGAGTGTCTACACTTCCACTAAACTTTTCCTGAGCCAGCGGTTGCCAGTATGCTATCCTGAATGCCTAGAAGAATTTACTCTTAGCAAACTTCAGCTGTCCTGACTTTCATTGCTACTCGTCATCTGTGCCTTGTTCTTCAGTGTAGCCACACTTATTTGGGGACTATGGGGAAAGATGAAACTTATGAGTAAGCATAGTGCAAACCATCTGATTAAAGACAGTGTAAAAACGAACAAACTTAGTTTAGGCTACCATATCTACAAAGCGGGAGTGGCAAGAATATCCAAATAAAACCTGAGCACCTCACTGTATTTTGACCTATCACCACTTGGCTATTAATTTATTTGCAAACTTTTTTACTCTGTGTTTCATTGAGTCTCTTCTTACTTCTCCTCAAAGCAGTTTTAATAAAAAGAAGGCCTTCACAATTTGGCTTTATAGCTAACTGTCAAGACAAATGGCAAAATAAGCTAATCCACTAACAGGCACAATAGCCAGAAAAATATTAAGTTTGCTAACTGAAACCCAATAGTGCTGCTTCTGACAGAATGCTGTTTAAAGAAATATATGCAAGTAAAAGGACCTCAAAATAGGAGAAGAGGGTAACAACACACTGAAAACAACTCAAAATGGAGTCTGAGTTGCATAGGCTTCTCAGGCTGACAGAACTCTACCTTACAAATAGAGACCCTGATTCCCCCCAAAGGCATGGTACTGTGCTGTCTTCTAGATGCTTACTCCTAGACTATATTGGATGATAGTTAAAGGAGATCCCACTATACCTCAATGATCCTGTAAAAGATGACTCTCCTGTAACATATGACTAAGTCCACAGGCATGTGCAGCCTCTGCAGAAAGGGTGAGGGCCCATAATCTCCATGAAGGGTTTTGGCACTTCAGGAAAGTATAAGAGTTCTCAGTGACTTGCAGACCGTTAAATCAAAGCAAGGATTGCTCACAGGATCAAATGCATTCTTCTGGTGTGATGATATCTTCTTCTCAGTCCATGCACATGAGTGCGTATTCAATCCAATATTGCCACCTTGTGAAGCACAGGGCCTGAGAGTCTGAGTCTCATTCAGACAAAAGCAGAATCCATAGTAAGTTGTGACCAAGTTCCCCATCAGTTTTCTAAGCCAGGACTGCCACTAACTTGTGTGAGAATTGTTATGTGTGAACAGCCAGTCAGATCTTTCCATTCTAAAATTGTGCAGAGATTTAAAGCTTAGAATTTTCTTCCCTTAAGTTTGTTCATGCGATATATGGCATTTGACTCTGGCTTATTGTTAGGGTCAGGCATATGAAGGACAGATCTAGTTGAAATTTACTTTTATGAGATGTAATTATTGGCCCCAGTATTCCTCCAGAAGCTAGTTTCCATTCCTCATGCACTGCCCAGAGCCTGAGCCTGTAAGTTTATGCATAAGTATATAAACAAGCAGCATTTTAAAGTGTTTCAGCTACCACCAGCCCCCTTATACCTGCTATCATGAGATATTTTCAACATTCCTTGTTCCCTTTTATTTATTGTTGATTTACTCTCTTCACTGTTTTCCCAGCAATTGCACATGAAAATATTAACCAATACTAGAATCAAGAAACCAGTTTTCTGTATGCAGCCAGGCTTTGAGAAAAAGATGTATTCTGGAAAAGACAATGTTGTTGGTAAGGAACAGACATGTCCATTTCCTTGGCTGACAGGGCTCTTCTCTCCCAGTTCTGGCCAGCCTGCAGCTGAGACAGCTGACTTCCACCCTGCTGTGTTTCTTGTTTGTATGAGAGGAACAAAGCTTGTGTCCAGTTCAATGAGCCTGATTCATAAATCACAGATAAAAGCTCAATCTCTGTGCTTTATTGGCTGTCCCTGTGTTCTGCATTTTTCACAGTAAATGCAGTATGCTCTCCACCAGCACTTTCACAGATTATGTAAAAGAGTGCGACTCCATTTGAGAATGCTGTCTGCCCTTGGATCCAGACCAAACTTGCTGGATCTGTCAGACTAAGCCTTAGGCTAAACTCATCCGACTTTTTCTCCCTAAAGCTGTGTTCCCCAAAGATACACACACTGTGTCAGAATCTCACTGAAACGTCAACCCTATCCACTCTTGTTCTGTGTCACAAACCATTTAGGGTTTGTGTTAGATTGCCTATGAATGAAGAACTAATTTCCAGTGTAGCTACATCTGCTGCTTTCTGAGGTATCGCTTGCTTTCCAGCACAGAGTCATGTTGGCCACAGTGATTCTGCACCTTGCTCTGATGACAAGAAGAAGCCAAAACCATAGACACTTTTCCCAGAGACCTGGATTTGGGATTTGGTCTCCGTCAGGTTGGTAACAGCCTCTACCTGCCCTCCCCAGAGAGACCCCTGGAGACTTCTGACTGCTTCTGAGCAAGTTCTCCTTTCTCTCTTCCTGCTGTAGGCACGATGGGCAAGTGTCTCTCCAAGTTGCTGTACCTGACACCATCACAGAATGGAATGCCAACGCCTTCTGTGTTGCTGATACTGGCTTTGGGTTCTCACTTCTGGCCACTCTTAGGGTCTTCCAAACTTTGTTTGTGGATCTGTCACTGCCATACTCTGTGATCCAAGGAGAGACTTTCAGCCTAAAAACCACTGTCTTCAACTACCTCAAGGATTGTATCCAGGTGAGCATTTCCTCCAATTACATGGCCTCTGTCAGAGCAAAAACTTGAGGTCAAAGGCAAGCTATGAGCTTCTCAGGAGCCCTAGATAATGGCATCTGGGCCACAAAGCACAGCCTCACACTTCATGACCCATGGTATTTACTCCTTCATGCACTGCCTGTTACTAACACTATGCCAATGTGTGCTTGTACACCCCACCACACTCAGGTGTGCACCACCCTCACCGAGACTCCAGAACTAAAGGTGGATGCCTGTCCAGGCTGCCAGTTCACCAGCTGCCTCTGCGCTAACAAAGCAAAAACCTTCCTGTGGAACACGACAGCCACCAGGCTGGATGAGGTTGAGCAGAGGGATGTGTGGGAGGGGTGGAATTTGACTATGTCTGCATGTCTGGTCCCCATGCGATGCTCGTACGTACAGCTGCCTGCTGCAAGTGCTCAGCAATGTGCCTCTGTGCTCCCTGCAGGCAAAGTGAATGTCACTGCTCTGTGAGCAGTGTGGCAGAAGATTCACACAATCTGTGTGGTAATGGGATTGCTGTGACACCTTTGCAAGGAGAGAGAGACACAGTGATAAAACCTCTGCTTGTGAAGGTTAGTCACACCTCAGGGTGGAGAACACCTGGGGACAGTGGGTCATCCCCTGAGGCAGTTAGCAAGATGCTAAGAAGAAGTTTAGCCCCTTCTTCTTGGAAGCAGACAGGCCTGCTGAGGCATGGTGACTTCCTTTCCTGCCTTCCCTATCTGAACTACTCTTTCTCCATCTGCAGCCAGGTGTCCTACAAGAGAAGACCCAAAATGCCTGTCTTTGTCCTGCAGGTATGGGACAAAAGTCCCTGACTGCTATTGATTATGAGAGCATGATGGAAGGGACAGGGCTACTGCAAATACCCAGAGGTGGGGGGAATCTGTCAGAGAGCAAGCACTGGTGGCACCATCCCTGCCTGGGAGAACAAGCACTATAGTTTGTCTATGTCTGTCTTCTACCTGGCAAAGTTTCCTGTACTGAGGCATTTGTTTGCAAGTCTCAGCTGCTGTGACTCAATGTCACACTGAGCCTCACTTGGGTCTCCTTGGGACGTTATACTTACATGTGATATTTCTTCCATGGGATAAATTTCTGGGTTCTGCCTTCCTCAGATAACACTGTCTCTGAAGAGTTCTCCCTGACTCTGCCTGCAGAAGTGCTGGAGGCATCTGGCCGAGCTGCTTTCTCTGTGATTGGTGAGAAAGGCTTTCCCTGCTCTTGGGTCCCCAGTGGGAAGAGCTTGCACAATGCTTTGGCCTTAATGATGCATCAACTCAGTTCCTCCTGAGATAAACCGTAAGGGGTGTGATGTTGGCCTCAGAAATGTGGCTGAAGTAATCTTTTTCAATATTTATTCCTCTCATAAGGAATGATCCTGGATGATCCCCAAGTGGCTGTAGGAGAAGGCACAAAACAGGGTATCTCCTCTTATGTCTGTCACTGCCATCTACCTCCACCTAAGTGAACCACCTCAAGCTTCGCATTCCTTCCCTCCTCCCAGAACCATGATGCCTTCCCTTTCTGAGCCGGTCTAATCTAGGAGAAATCTTAATCATCTCCATTCAGTGAGGAGCTGGCTCTTTTCCAGGATCCCAGTAGAGTTTAGAGAAGTCAGCAGTCCCTTTGTTTCATACTGCTAAAAGTCTGCGCTTTTGCTTTCTCCTGCCCCTCCACCTCAAACTTGAGGGGACATCATGGCCCCAGCACTTCAAATTTAGACCACCTACTACAGATGCCCTTTGGCTGTGGTGAACAGAACATGGTTCAGTTTGCACCAAACATCTTCATACTCCAGTACTTGAGTAAGACTAAACAACTGGACCCAGAAATTGAAGATGACGCACTGAAATTCCTGAGAACAGGTAAATGTTGTCCTTCTTCCTTCTGCTGCAAAACGAAGGTGCTATAAATCAAGAGCGTGGGTCACTGGTCTGGTGGGCAGGTGCAGGGCAGGAGTGGGAGCACTGAGAGAGCTGTGACAAAGGAAGGGATCACAGAGAATAAGGGAAATGTCTCATGGAAGGAAAAGCATGTTCCTGAAGAAGCAGGAATTCTGCCTCTGCTTGTTATTGAGGTACTAAGCTTGCTTTTTTGAGAAGAGTGTGGGTAATTAATGATTTCCATCATTATGTGATGCCTGTGGTTTGTTCCCTTATAAATCTGAGGCAGATGGAAGTCCCTTGTGGAAACTGGGCATCAGCTGCTATTAACTGGAATAAAGAGTGGCCTTTGGGGATAGACAGGAGTTTGGTAGCTTAGTGTTTCCCCATGTTTTAGGACACATATTGTGGGGGCATGTCAGCTCTGTCCAACATAGTCTGAATTTAATACGGTGCCAGTGTCTGTGTCTCATTTTGCAACATGCCTCACATTTCAACCTGCCAGTCTCCTTATCCTGCTACGCTGCAACTCGGCAGCCTACAATGGATAGGATTTTATTCGCTCTCCTTCCCCCCTTCTCCCTTGTACTGTGAGTTGGGACAGATATCTGGGAGAGGGGGGCCTACCCAAGAGAATGGCAGCAGCAGAGAGGCAAGGTGGAGGGTAAACAGTGGGGCTGTGTGAAGGGTGGAGGAAGAGCAAATGGATACAGACAGCGTTCTGCCCTCAGAGCTTAAAGGCATGGCCTTGTCGCTTTCTATACATCTCATAAAAAGTGCTTTCTTGAGTCCCAACAGGGCTAGCAGCAGTGCTGACAAACAAACAGGGTTTCATATTGGTCCCCTCTAGGAAAAGCCTTCCTTCTCAGTCCTACAGCTCTTTGTATTCACAGCAAGGTGCCCATGAGGGTTCCCTGGGGCACAAGGAGACATGAGGTGGCTGAGCACATCACCATTCTGCAAACCAGCAGGGCAGACACCCACAGTGCTTGCACGTAACAGCTTTAGTAATATAGAGCAGCTGCATGGTGCACTTCAGTGATGCTGTGCAACTGCTTCTTGTCATGCAGATGCTGTGGGATGCACAGGGAATTGTGGGGTGGTAGGTTTGCCTCAGTGCTTCTGACTGTAGGACCTGGTGAAGTCTCTTCTGTGAAGACTTCTTCCCACAGCAAGGATACAGTTTGAGATGCTACAGGCCCTCACGCTGAGAGTCATGTCCTGGCACCCATCTTCATAGGTTACCAGCGTCAACTGCTCTGCAAACATGATGATGGCTCCTACAGCGCCTTTGGGAAAGCTGACAACCAGGGCAACACATGGTGAGTGACCAGAGTTGGTACTGTCATCCCAAACCTATTGTCCTTGCTGATTCAGCTCCTGGTTGTGACATGGGATTCCTTTGTGCTCTGCTCACAGGCTGACAGCTTTTGTAGTCAGGTCCTTTGGACAAGCCAGCTTTCACGTTTACATCAATAAGGATCATGTATACAGCGCTCTGCTCTGGCTGCAGAAGCACCAGCTGCCCAGTGGCTGCTTCCAGAATGTGGGGAAGCTCTTCAACAATGACTTGAAGGTATGGCTGCCAGACATGGGAGTGGGAGCGGGAGGCATACAATGTGGGGCACAGGGTTGCTTCCCCAGCCTCTTCCACTGTGCACAGCAGCACAGAGCAATGCCCCCATGGCCTAGCACAGCCAAGGCAGCTTCCCAGAGCAGAATTAAAAAGCATGGCCTAAACCAGCAGGCATCTCCTCTGTGTGAGGTTTTAATGTCAGCTGGGCTTTCTTAATTTTCACTCTAACCAAAAGTCACCATGGCTAATTGTCCCAAGGCACTTCAAGGGAACAGGGAGAAATATTTTTGTATTTTAGTGGTTGTCTAGAATACACTGTCTGGATTCTTCCTCTTATCATGCCCTACGATGCACAATACTTTCCAGATAGGCCTGATTATGTGCTCTAATATAGGATTATCTGAAGACACAGTTCTCCCTCCACCGCCCAAAAAGTATGACTTCTCCTGGAGCCTGGCATCCCCAAAATGATCCCTGCATTGTAGCTGGTAATGCACCGAACTCTCAGTGAACATGCCCTAGTGTTCAGGTACCAAACAGTGTGCATGCAATATGGCAATACTTGGGTTCATTGTCTTTGTAAAGGTAGGAATAACCCAGACTGGTCAGATTGCAAAGTCACCCATATTAAATACAAGGCAGGTTTATGAAAGAAAACAGCCTGGTATTTTAGTAAAGCAAAGGGTTACACTTTTTTTCTTAAAATTTGGATGCAGTACAAAATAAAACCAGAGTGTTTATGTAGACTGTTCATCCTTGTCTGACTTTCATTAATTTCTCAGCTTAGGTTTTCTATTTGAACAGAACTTTTTTGGAACAGGCTTTTCCCCACCCAACTCCCCCTTACACTTCAAAGTTTCTGCTATTCAGTGTGAATGATGTTCCTCAGCATCTCAGCCCAAATTCCCCCCCCTCATTTTAGATGTAGTCTTGTCTCATGTCTGAGGATGCAAGCAGAACTTCCCAAGAATGAATGTTCTCTGATGGGAGAAGAGGCTCCTGTGAGCCTGTTTACCCATATTAACATGTAGCTTCTCACAGTTAGCTGAATTGTATGTAAACTTGCATTGCTTCTTGTATGCAAATCCTGCATCATAAAAACTTTGTTCAAGCATCCAGTTGTAACATATTTAATAAAATAAATAGCTTAACGGTTTGCTTCATGCCTTCTATAAGAAGGTACGCCTAGGCTGTATGCAGCCTGAGGCTGCTCTCAACACCAGACTTTCATGATATTCAGTAAGTGAGCCTGGAGTGCTTTACTTCAGTCTTCACATGTCCAAGAATGCCCAGAGGCATGCTACTGTACTCAATACGTCATCCATAGGCAGTTTCAGTGGCTGTACAATGACAGGCAGGCAATGGTTGGTTTTGCCCCTTTCTGATGTTTGGCTGTGTGACTTGCAGGGTGGTGAGGACGATACAATCTCATTAACAGCCTATATCACTGCTGCCCTCATGGAGCTCCATCTGGAGAAGAATGTAAGTCACATCTGAACTCTTGCAAGGCTTGGGAACATGCTAGACCCTTCATTCCTCCCCAGGTCTGTGGTTTCAGGGAGTACCCAGTCTGAGTTGGTGAAAGGTTCTGTCATGTCCCACCTTTGTACACAATAAGCTCAATAGGAAATTTTTAACTTGGTAAGGAGTTCTTAATATAAATGGCCTGATTTGCAGCAAAGCAGAGCATCTGTCATTCCCAGCTGATCTCAGGGGAAACAACTGTCTCTGCAAATGGCTCAGGGCTTGCAAGGAGAGGCAATAGTTTTCATTAAACTGACCAATATAGCTAAAGGAATAAAAAAAGGCCACCTTTCAGGTATGCAATCCCCCCTCCTTCAGACCTGAAATAAAAGCAATGACCTTCAAGCCAAGTGTAGACTGTTCTAGCCATGATGGGCTGATATTCCAAGCCTTACTGGTACAGTTCTGAAAACAATGTCATACCCCCTTGGGAGCTGAGACCCACAGCATGCAGGTCTGACAGTTCTGAGCCAGCATGTTACCAGACACTTCTGACAGCTTGATTCTGCAGTGTATTAACAATCCCCCATCCCAGCAATGTCCAGTCACATCTTTGTTTTTAACTCACAGTGAGTAATGCTTTGTCCACTCTACTTGATGTTCCATAGCCCTGAGAGAGAGGCTAGCACTGAAATACATCCCCAGTAGCTGGGATGCTTGAGGGTTGGGGATAGATTTTCACAACAAAAAGTGTTCAGAAGAAATTCACTGGGTTTGGATTCCTTTCTCAGGACACCATGCTGGATAATGCCTTACATTGCCTCAAGAATGTAACACTTGATAAGACAAGCCTTTATGTTAAGGCCTTGATGGCTTATGTTTTCACACTGAGCAAGGACATGGAGATGAGCGAGCAGCTCCTGGATATGCTAGAGAAGGAAACTGGTAGGTTGTTGCTGTTTAGAAGATTTCACGTTCTAGAGATAACGACTGTGTTTAAGTTCTGATACCTGTAGGATTTAATTGCAGTGGTTTTTGTGTCAGAAAATGGTAATTTATCGAAGCTGTGAAAGTCTCTCTCTAGTTTTCTCAGACCCAGGAGACAATTTGTAATCTAAAGCAGTAGAGGTGATCCATGTTTAATTTGTGTGGTCAACATACTCACTTGAGTTGTGGTGCTCCCATCATTCTTCAGCAATTCATACGTAGTACAAGAGATCTTGCAGAGGAAACTTGTTTCACTGTCCTTATTCAGCTGCTGGTCAGGGCATTTACTTGCAGAATTCAAACCTTTTGACTGCTTCCCCATTGCTGTTCTACTCAGCTGAAGGCCCTCGGGTGGATGCATCTTTATTGCCGTGCTGCTGAGCTTGGTTCTTCCTATTGTCTCTTTAACATGAAAAAAATGGACTTCTATCCTGAATATGGATACCAGGTGGGGGTTTCAAAGCACCTAAGCCTATGGTTAAACAGTTGGTAACAGAATTACCTGATTTGGCTTAAGTAAGTTCTTCCCCACATCTGTTCATCTGGCAGTATGGTGAACTACATTGGAGACTGAAAAATGACACAGAAGAAAAAAGGGAGAGAGGATTTTTCAGCCTGACCAGCTACCAGTGCAGCTCACTGCATAGCCACTCAAGCTGCCCAGCTGGCTTCACAGGGTGGCTAGTGGGCAAACTGGAAGGAGTAGAATTATTGCACACACTGAGTGCAATACTTTTTCAGAGCTGCCTCTGAGAAAGTACATATGGAACAAGTGACTGGAGCACATAATCACTGATGTCCAGTCAGTCTGATGCTTCTAACTTACCAAGCACTTTGGAAAATGTCCCCTTAAGACCTTAGAGCATGGAGCACTACAGACTCCCTGTGGGTCAAGTGATAGTTTTCTTTGGCTCTTGCTTCCACTGATAATAGTTAGCAATGACTTGGCAAGACCAATGGAGTTGTAAGTGAGGGAAAGGTGTTGTCCTGCATGTTTAAATGTGTCTGTGTTCTGCCTATTGAGTCTGAGGATGTGACTACAGCCACCATCTGTAGGTGATCTATAGCTGCATCACCAAGACAACTTCTACCACTTCATGAAAAAATTGTTCTGCTTATGTCACCTTGGAAGCAACAAATCACAAATCCCTCATGCAAAAGGCTTCCATTGTGATAAACATAATGAAGTAATACCAGTCCATAGAGTCCCTGAGCTAAATTCTGAAGTCTTTATGCTGGTTTTATGCAAACAAGTGATTTTGTGATTCTTATTTCAAAAGTGAAGGTTTGTTCTGAAAGCTGACTTTGAATTTAAAAGCATTTCAGGTTTTCATATTTGTACCATTGCAGATGTCTACATTGCCACAATTAAGCTAAATTCTTAGCTGAATTTTGGTTAGTGCCCTACTATCACTACAGCAAAACATTCAAACAGACTTAGATGTATTCAGTGCCTGTGAGCTTGGACCATAGGTGGGAGCCCAGGTCTAACTTAAATTGTCCTAGTGTATGCACTGCTTAGTGAGGATGTCAACAAAATAAGTTGGGTAGTCTTGCTCCTCTGGTAGCCTGCCAGCAATTCTCCCTCAAAGAGTGACCAATTCTTGTACAATAGATACAACCGACTGGAAATGAGTCCTAGAGCTTTTCAGCACAGGGAGCCCTGTTAGATTATCCTTGGTAAATGCAGCAAAAATGCTGTAGCTTGGGGACATAGCTTTGAATATACACAGTGCTGAATAAAACTAGGACTGTAAACAAAAAGCCTCTGTTCAGAGTCAATCAGTGTCTAGAGGAACTCTTTCCTAGAGGAACTAACTGGTTGAGGATTTTGGGCCTGGATCTATGTGCTTTCAAAGGAAGAACTGGAGCTTATCATAGATAGCTGGCCCTTCAGAGTACAAAAACAACAGGAGGGATTGGCTTCTGCACTCTGAGGCGCCCCAGAAAGGCACATGTGTTTCTGATGGTGTACAGGAAACTGCCAGTCCTCAAAGGGTACCAAGGCAGGAGAAGCTGATGTTTATAGGGATCTGCTGTTTTTCTTTTCCAGATGTTTCTCCCCCCATCAGCAAAGCTCCTGACATCACATTCCAGTAATGAAGAATCTTCTTCTTCTGTGATTGAGATGGTAGCCTACATCCTCCTGGCTCATGTCTCCAAACCAGACTTGGCACTCAATGAAGCCTTAGTGAACAAGCTTGTGCACTGGCTCAGTGGACAAAGAAATGCCTTTGGTGGATTTGCTTCCACACAGGTAACAAGCCTGGGAAAGTCATGGGGGAAGGAAGGAGATACTGTGCCTGGAGTGATGTGCACATCTCTCATGTGCATGTCACTCTAGATTAATCCTTTGCAGACAGGCATACATGAGCCCTGCTTGGCAAGGGGAATGCCATGCAGAAACTCTTCTTCTGTGTGGTGTAATTGGGATTACCCAGAGCCTGGGACTGCTAACCCCAGGGCTCAGAAGCCACCCTTTCCAGGTAACAGAAGTCATCCTGCTGCCTGTGGCATAGACCCTACCTATGCACCTAGTGGCATAGAACCTGCCTATGACAGAGTGTGAATCAGGGCCATGAGGATTGTGGTTCTCCCTGCACTGCCTTGACCTAGTGTGCTGGATCTTGTACTGCATGGCTCCACAGCAAAGTGACTCTCTCTACCTTGAGGACACAGTTGTTAGCCTTCAGGCCCTCACTCAGTATGCAGTCCTGATTCCTCAGGATATCAGAGATGTGAAGGTGACAGTGAAAGGCAAGGAGGCTTCTCCACTAGAGTTCCATGTGCACAGGAACAACAAGTTGGTCCTGCATCAGGCATCTCTCCTTGCAGTCCCAGGGATGTACACAGTGCAGGCAACTGGCAGTGGCTGTGTTTATGTACAAGTGAGTATATATAAGGAACAGAGCTGTCAGGTTTTGCCACTGACTATTCAAGTGAGGTTTGGCTGTAAGGAGGCATTATAGCCTCAATTTATGAGTAGGATTTGGCTTTCTAGGCAGAATCATGTCAAGCTTGAAGGAGCTCGAGTATACTCTGTTGACATGGTTTTATTGCAACCATCCATGGTATCTTCTTCTCAGAAATATCTCAGCTTTGCTGTCCCGTGCTACAAAGCCATGCCATTGTGAAGAGATCGGTAGAGCTGAAGTCAGGAGTGATGACATACGGAACAGTACCTGCTTCTGTATCTAATGTTGCTGATGTTGCTTCAGGAGCTGAGCAATGTGTATCTTCTGACGTAATATTCTTTGGGCTGTTATCACATGCAGAGATGAGGAGTGATGTAGGACCAAGGTCTTCTTATCCCGGTACACCAACACAACTGGTCCATCAGGAGAATACATCTTATTTTTCTGGGAGCTTTGATAGTGGTCAGCTTATGAGCCATTCATGCAGCAAAGAACTCAAGTCACTCCCTGTGAAAACCTCCCTCACTGGGTCACTTCTGTTCAACCATCTTTTGTGATGCTTACAGAGACTCTGCAAGCAGTGTATAGACAAGCGGACACAACAATTATTTATTGTTAATGCATGTAGGAGGTAACTAGGATTCGTACTACTTGGCTACACTTGAATATAGTCAATAAGCATAAGACATCTGATGAGTACCTGCTGGCCAGGCAGTCAGTCATCAGGCTGAGGAAGATTGGCCTATGCTGTTCTTTGGAGGAGTGTGATCACCCCTCTTGCTGAGCTGTCCTCTTCTGATTCTTTGCTCTTTCTTTCTTTCTTAAGGGTTTTATACTTGCTTTGTCAGTATTTTTCTTCTTGAGACTTAGAACTACTAACTATTACCATGTCAACAGTTAACAGTTACACTTCTTTCTCCTTGTGTGTGGGGTTTTAGCTAATGTACTTTCTCACACCTTAACAATATTTTTTTTCAGTAAGGCTGAGACCATGTACTGAATGAGGCCTTGGATCACAGATACCTGAGCCTCAGTGCTGAGGGTTACATCTGGCAGATGTATCTAATGCTATGTGCTAAACAGCATGTCTGAACAGAAAGCACAGCTGCAAACAACTGCATTAGCCACTGGCTACCGATTTGTTAAAAGCTAGAGGCACGTGTAGTTCTTTAGCTCATACAGGGAAGCTCCAGGGCACTTCACAGAGATGTTTTCTCCCCCGCCAGACCACTTTGTACTATAACACCCCAGCACCAAAAACAGAAGAGGTCTTTGTCCTGGATGTGGAAACAGTACCAAGAGAATGTGATTGTGTGAGGAAACAGCTTGACATCCATGTGTCTGTCAGGTATGAGATCCCTTGAGGCTCTTTCTTCAGTGGAAAGAAGTAGGAGCCCCAGTAGTATGACCAGAACCCCATAAAAACCTCCTGTCTGTGGAGAAAAAGACACAGGGGAAGACTCTCTTCTTCTCCATAGATCGCAAAGAGATCATGAACTGAGAATTAAGGCCTGGAGAAGCATGGAAATGCACTGGCAGTGGCTTGCAGAACCACAGCAACTATCTCAGTCAGCATGGAGCAGCTCAGCAGTCCCTAGAGCACTAGCAGCTGACATGGCAGCGTTCCAAAGAGCCAGAGCTCCCCCCTTGGGGAACACTTGGCAGCCTGGGCTGAACCAGCCCTGAGATACATTCTCCTGTAGAGTGAACCTCTGCTGGAACCAGACAGCAGAAACTCGAGTCCCTATCCATATTTCACTTGCCTGCATCTGTCTAGGATGAGTGTCTTGGTCCATATTCTCCATGCCCTCCTGTCCTGAAAGAAAACAATGCCAACATTGCCACTGTCAACCTGTAACATCAAAGATCACTTGCATCTCTGGGAGAGGGCAGCATGAAGATTACCTGTAACACATTTGCTGCACAATCTATCTTCATATTGAGTGAATAGATGGGAGCGATTTTTTTGTCTCTTTCTCCCATCAGTTAGACATGCTGCTGAGCTTTCACATCACTGTAGGGCAAGCTAGAATTTGGAAGTGTTCATTAGTATCTCCTAGAAATGCTGTGATGCCTTCCACATCTAATGTGCTTCTCTCCTGCCTTTTTTCAGTTATGTAGGGGACCGTGAGACCAGTAACATGGCCCTGGTGGAGGTGGAGATGCTGTCAGGGTTCATTTCTGTGAAGAGCTCTATGGAAGCGGTAAGACTTTTTCCTCTGTCCTTCCCTGGAGATATGAAAAGCTATTTTCCAGATGTAGCTCAGCCAGAAATACCCGAACATCTAAGAACTGCTGGAGAACGGTAGCTATTCATCTTGCCACAAATTAACTAAACTAAGCATGTATAGTGGGCTATTTCACGAGGCAACTTTCCACTTGCAGAATGGATTGTGCAGTTTTTTATGTTCAGTAGTGAGGATCACATATGCAGTAAGAGGTTAGAGAGGAGCTGCAAAGCACCTAGTTAGAATCATCTGGGATGCACTGAGGCCCTGTGCTGTTGCCAGTGCCATTTGTAGGGATGCTCCATAAAGTGGTGTTGAATCCCATGGAGTTGTTCAATGACATGCTCCAGTATTCCAGGAGATAGCCGGGAAGATCCATCATAGCCTCCTACTAACCATCTTACCCTTTGATACAAGTGCTGAAAGTAGGAAGGCAGCTTAAGGACACTTGTTCCAAACCTGAGAAAATCTTTCCTAAGGCTTTGTGCACTCCGAACAATCTCAATGCCATTACGGCTGGGGAACACAGGCCCTCCCCTGACTAGTCTAAGCGCTTTAGTCAGCAGTGGTTCACTGACAAATACCAAACTTGGTGTGAGACAACAGGGAAGGCCAATGACCTGATGCTATCTCTTGTCTTCCTATACAGCTGGAGAAGATACCCCTGGTGAAAAAGACAGAGATGACAGAACCAGACAAAGTCACAATCTACTTGGAAAAGGTAAGAGGAAGATGACAGGGAGCTTCCCATTTGAGTAGTAGCAACTGGAGTGCTTTGCGTTGTGACTGTTATGGGTTTGTGTGGCACGGTTTTCCTTGGAGGCAGGAGAGGGGGCTGCAGAGGCGGCCCCTTTAAGAAGCTGCTGGAA